>CM029774.1:22120396-22177073 GCA_017562165.1 Ectropis grisescens
TTCATATACAGTCACTAATACTTTATTACAAACCTGTTACAATAAACATGTTACAAAAACATTGTTTCATTTTCCATGTTACAACATTCCCTTTCTAAATCTCTCGTATGTACATTTTTAGTGGTAACAATTATGTTAATAAAACTATAAAAACCTTTAAATAATTTATAATCTAACCTACCACAATTTGTATGAAAGTCTTTGATATACCAAAACAAACTAGCATTACAAAATATACATTTTTGGTACATACAACTTTCGTGGACCTACAAATCCTAAAAATTACTTTAAAGCTATGAATCTCTATAATTATGACTACAATGAAACTGTTGATACAATTCTATATGTACAGTTATTATAGGTAAAAGATATCTATCCTGAAAAACAAAATCTCTGCGTCACATCGGGCTGTCTTTCTGAAATTATGTCTGGAAATATTTACTTGAATGATACGATGCAAGTAAATATAAAATACCCACGGCAATATCAGACTCGGATAAGAAGATTGCGAAAAACCAATTTAATTACAATATCAGTCGTTTAGTTTTCTATGGCCAGAGAAAACGGGTTCGTTCAGGTCGAACCTTAACTTTAAACTTTAATTTATTCCTATGATTCTCCTGTAGTAGGAGGAAGGGTTGTTCTTCTGGGAATAAACGCTGGCCGGAAGGTAGGCCTGGGCGCTTTGAAGAATGGTTTCCTCTCTGTCGTGGTTCTTGGTGACTCAGTTGTGAATACTTTTGGCGTTTTACTCGTATTCTTTTTTCTTATATCTACTGGAACATTTTGAGACCTACTGACGGAGAACCTTGATTTATTAGGACTGAATGAAGTCGTCTTATTCGCTTTTTGGAGTAAGTTCCCAGTGGATGTTATGTTAGCTTTCTTAATTATTCTAGGCACGTTGATTCTAGTCAAGTTTGCGGGTTTTATAATGGGTCTTCTTGGGAATCCGCCATACTTGGCTCTTTTTAATTCTACAGGAGACAGTTTCACAGTAGTAGTTTCTTCGAGGATTGTTTCGGTTGTGGTTATTTCATCTCTTTGTGGTAATGTAGTGGATTCCGTAACAGCTTTCTCACTAGAGATAGTTAGCATTTCGACAAGTGGGCTCGTTTTAGTACTTTCTGTGGTAGAAGAAGCTGTTGTTGTCGTAGTTGTAGTACTACTACTACTATTGGTTTCAGTATTTGGCAAAATTGAAACACTTATAGGGGATTTAACTGTACTTTCTTCTTTTGTGGAACCACCATTAAATTCCTGACCTTTAGCGAAAGTTAAAATGCTGCGGCCTTCAGGTTTCAACACTTCTAGTTTGACAATATTTGCTTCTTCTTTTTGCGTTGGTACAGATGCAGAGTATACGACAAACGGTTGACTGCGGTCATCACTTACTTTTCTTGCAAGTAGTGGCATTTCAGTTTTAAAAAGTCCTTCTAAAGCTAAAGTAGAAGGATTTGTGAGCATTCCACGTGGTGTCACTATTTCGAAAGTTTTGGCAGCTTTATTCTGTTCATTTTCATAGGCTGCTGGAACAAATTGCCATTGAGTAAAGAGTGGTTCGTCCTGCGTTTTATCAGATTTTTCAACATTTACATAACTCAAAAAATCATCTCCAGTTACATGTTCAACTTCATTTTTGGGCGTATTTTTTGACAAATCACTGAAATTTTCAACATGTCTATAAGCTTCATTTACACTTTCTGAAGCCACCAAATTTTCTTTTAGTGGTTCTACGTAATTTAAAGCTCTAGCGTTTCTTGCTTCATCGATTCTAATAAGGTTATCAGGAGGATTTTCTACTGGGTATACATGACCAAGTTTGGTTAAGTAGATAGGTATTTCATCTTCAACAATTTTGATTAAACTGAACCTGCTGACTTCTCCAATTTTATCAACGACTGGTTTCTTTTCAACCATAACTCGTCCTTCTTCAATCAGAGTAGTTTCATTATTTTTATTGAGTCTATGTTTATCCAACTTTGACGAAACTTCTACCACTCTACTGACAGAGAATAATTTATCGAATTGCGTTTTTATGACCGGTGGAATAGGCGTATTAGTTGTGGTTTGCGGGTAAGTTTCTGTAGTGGTATCTGCATTAGGTACAGTTTCTTGATAAGTGGCACGAGCCTCTGTCGTATCCAGGATGTTGCCTAGTGTGCTTGGGTAGTAAGTAGTTTGTTCTGTAAATTCTAAGTAATCATCTGTGCTGATTTCCATTTCAGTGGTCGTAGCTTCTATTTCATTTGTAGTAGTTGATAAGATATCGGTATTTGTGCTATCAGATAAAGTGGTTGTACTTTCTGTCATTTCGAGGTAATCGTCATCTGTAGTGGTTTCAGTATCAGCTGGTGGAGGATTTGTGGTAGATTCTTTTATTTCTAGTTCTTGAGTTTCATTTGTCAAGGGTGTTGCCACAGACGCTGCAACTGGAGTGTTGTATCCAACAGGTACATTTGCAACTCGCTTTTTAGTATCATTAACTGGTTTGTTGCTAGCAAATCTATTATACACTGTAGTTTTATTTTGTGAGCTACCAAATCTTTTTGGCAGTTCAGTTGTAGTGGTAGAAGTTCTAAATGTATTTGAATTTATTAATCTCGGCTTGAAGGGTCTTCTTGTAGTTAATGTCACTCGTTTCTGTAGTTCTTCTTCTTCTTCCTCTTGGTCATTTTCATTTCCATTCTCGAAAATTTCTTCCGATTCTTCTTCATTTTCATCACCGTCTTGTTTTGTTTCAGGCTTTCTAGTAAATAACTGGCTGGATGGCACAAATACAAAAGGATTTTCAGGCTCTTCATCTTGAATTTCTTCATCGGAATATTCTTCCTCTTCTTGTAATTGTGTCGTAGTTCTGACAGTTGTAAACGGTCTTCTAGTAAAAATGGGAGGTCTCCTGGAAATTGAGGGTCTGATTGAAATTGGAGCTCTGGTAGGAACACTTGCTGGACTTGTATATACACCAGGGTTATATTTACGACTAAATGTTCTGCTACTAGATGGGATCGCTTCAGTTGTTGAAGTAAATAAACGCTTCTGTGATCGGAATGGCAATCTAGCTCGAGGAGTAGGGGATGGTGATGCAGTGGTAGTCGTTGTAGTAGTAGTTTCCGGAGAAGATTCTTCTGGAGCAGTTGTAGTCGGTTCCTCTGAAATCATACCTTCAGCTTCTGATAAATCAATCGCTTTATCTGCGGTTTCAACGACTACTTCAGGTTTAGATTCAACATTTTGACTAGATACAACTTCGTCTTTATCGTTGTTGACTACATCGCTTGATGAATCCTTATTTTCTATGTCTTTAACTACTACATTTTCTTGTTTTATTTCAATTTCTTCTTCTTTTAAAGTTTCTGTTTTTTCGTCGTAATTTTCTGTGTTTTCCTTTTTATCAAAGTCTTGCAAAATTTCCTTAATTTCTTCTGAAACTTCATCAACTACCGCTTCTGTAACTTGTTCAGTGGTAGTTGTTGTAGATGTAGTAGTTGTAGAACTAGGAAGAAACCGACGTTTTTCACCGTAATTAATTATAGCCTCAGTGGTGGCAGCCGTCGTAGATGATACTCTAAATGTTTCTAAAGATCCAATTGATTTTGCTATAATTTCTGGCTCTTCCTCAGCAACTTTATTAATTTTTTTACGTATAACTTTACGAACTCTTGGCAATTGAGGAGCTTCCGTAGGCGTTGAACCTTCGGTTGCAACAGTAGCAGGGACAGCAGGTCTGCGTCTAATGATTTTGAACCTTTTTTTGCCAGAATCGTCAATTGGAATCGCTTCAGTAGGAATTTCTTCTAGAGGTACTCTGAGTTTCTTAACGGTAACTCTGCGTTTTGGAGTGTCTTCAATGTTTTCTGTGATGGGACTTTCAGTATCTTCATCTCGATGCTCCTTTTCTTCTATGGCACTTTCAGAAAGAGATATGTCATCGGCTTTGTTTTCAGTTTCATCATCATCTTCATCCGGCTGGCTAACCAAAGACTGTGGCGTGGTTATTACACGAGACGGGAAAGGCAATCTTCTAGCTTGAATTGCTGGAGCAGTAGTGGAAAATGTGGGTCGTTGTCTTCCAAATGGAACTCGTAAAGGCGTCCTTTGAGTCGTTTCTGTAGCGGCTTGATTATTATCTTCAACTTCTAGAGGAATAGAAGCAGGAGTGGTTGGTCGGCCGAATGGACGTGGCGAAAACCTAGCAAAACTTGGCCTTCTAGGGCTCAGAACTGATTCTGTCCTAAGAGTAGGTGACGCTGATTCTGTTGTAGAGCTTACAGTAAACCTATTTCGTCCTCTAGGTAACAATGATGGTCGTCTCGTTTCAATGGTAGCAGCAGAAGCTTCACTATCAACAATGGCATCAGCTGCAGTTGTTCTTCCACGAAATTGTCTTTCTACTCTAGGTCGAGACCTTTGTCTAGGAACAAACTGGGGTTCTACTTCTACCGATTGTGTTTCTTCTTCTGCTGGAGTTAGCGAAACTACTTCATCTTGTCTTAATCTGGGTCTAAACTGACCTCGGGATACAGCAGCAGCTGCCACTGAATCTTCATTTTGGGTAAACTGGAACCTACTTTTAAACCTTTGACCTTGCTCAGTCTCGCTATCCAAAGTACGGCCTTCTACTTCGCGGCTGTCAGGAGTTGTTGACCTAATTTTTCTTGACAACTCGAAGTCATTATCCGAGTCTGATATTTCATTAGGATTTTGAAGTGGTCGTCGACGTCTTACGAAAAATAAGTCCTAGGACTCACCTGCGTGCTCGAAGATGATGGCACTGGAGTGGTAGTGGTTGTTGAGGTAGAACCTCGACGTCGGAGTAGGGTGCGTCTCGTGGAACTCGGCGGTGCGGCGGTTGTCGTCGTAGTTGATGTAGTAGTGGTGGGCCTTGCGGTCGAAGTAGTGGTAGGTTCTGGTTCAGTTTGGACCACTGTTGTTTCTGCCACTTCATCAGAGCTCGCAGAGTTCAGTAAAGAGGATATTTGGACAGCAAGGACTGTGGTAGGTTCAGGAGTGCTAAATTCCTCTGCAGGAGCAACAGTAGTGAATCGAGGACGAATGTAGGAGGGTTCTGAGCTGTTGGGCTCTTCCGTGAATGACACAGTAGTGCCTCGAGTTCTGACTATGGATGTGTATTGCGGTTGAGACGATATTTCTCTTTCAAGAGCCGTTTCTTGTTCTATCTCTTGTTCTTGAGTGGGGTACCTGCAAAAGTTAAAAATAAGCAATGTGACCGTCTATTTCATGACTTTTCATGACTTTATGTGTAAGCACGATTTGTATGACTGGTTAAATGATGAGAATGAGATGCACTTACTGTGTTGTAGTAGTTTCTTCTGTAGTAGGTCGTTGCCTTCTGATTGTTACGTATTCAGGTGCGTTTTCTTTTCGGGGACTCTGGATGTCAAAGACATTTGCTTCCGACACTGATACCAAAGGTTCTGACCGTTCAAATAAAGCGTTTCTGAAACAGAAAGAAATAGGTTATTGGCAAAATTGATTGTTTAGACCTGATGAACTAGATAATTTGGTAATTTAATATTGTAGTCGTTACATATTGTCCAATAAGGGCATGGCAAAAGTCGCAACGGAACGTTACATTTCTAGGTCATCAAAATTGTCTGGAAATAATATCTTGTAGTTTGTAATAGCATTTATTCTCTAGTATATTCTTTGACATTCGATAAACGATCATTTTTTTCCATGTCTTTAAGGCCATTTGGCAGCTTATTGTATATTTTTGCAGCCATTGAGTATGAGCCAACGCTATCATTTCTAATCGGGATTTAGGTTCAACAAGTTTGTGCCTAAATTGAGAACGAAAGTTTTGCGCAGTCTTCCGAAGTTGGTCCGTAAATTTCTCAAATAAGTAATTACATTTTCTAACAAATGTACAACATTCTAAAATATATAATGAAGTAAGATGTGTTTAATAGTGTCTAATTTATGTACGTCTAGCAGATTGGCGCAACTATTGGAACTAATAATAAGTCTTTTAAATACCTGGAAGCAGAGTCATCAGCGGTGTCAGATACGGTAGTAGGCCTGGCTCGCCTGATGTTCACATACTGCAGCGGTTTCGACGTGGTTCCCACCCTGGTTTGGGGCTCTCTTGCTTGGTACTCCCTTGCTTGTAGTTCTCTGTCCGACTCGACAGCTCGTGCCCTGCTCTGGATAACTGGTGCCTCAGTCTCATCTTCGTCCTCCTCAGTATCTGGTTCCGGTGGGGGAATAGCACGTTGTCTATTGATGGTTGTATACCTAAGAGGACAAACATCAGGTCAATATTGTAGAATGATTTGGTAGCTAAATTGAAATCTGACTCTGATTATAATAAGTCAATCAATACTCATAGTTTACTATATGGTTATTAATGCAAACTTGTTGTGATAGAAGGTATTACTAGATACCCTATTCTTATATTTACTTATAAGATATTTTAAGCTCAAAAGATCGTTATTCTCATATTACACCCAATTGTATATTTGGTGAATATAAATTAGTAAGATGACATTGTAGTCTCATAAATAATATTATTAAAAAAATATTAAATTTATATTTTAAGATATATTTAAAAATAACTTACTGAGGTCGATCCTTTTTCAGCAGCCTGTCTTTATCAGCGGTGGGTTCTAAGCCTTGGTTCTGCGGCCCGCGGCGGCTGTTCGCAGCCTGTTGAAGAAGGCTGTTCGCACCCGTGTACCTACAAACAAAAAATAAATTGTTATTGAATGCAGATCAAATATTATAATCATCATTGTCCTATATTTATATAAATGTCAATGTTTGGGATGTGTGTTGCTCAATCAAAAATTTGATACAATTATAATCTAAACACACAGAAGCACAAGAACATAACATTTGTGGAAGAACACATAGGCTACTTCTCATCCCGAAAAAATAATAGGAACGGGGAACGCGGGTAAAACCACAGGGTGCTGCTAGTATTATTATAATCATCAATTATTTTTTTATATTGGTGGGATAATACTTTTAATATAATACTAATACTATAACTTATAGTATAATACAGATAGCTGATATAATACTTACATAATTTTAAATACATACTTATTATACACAGAAAACACCCAGACACAGTACAAACATTTGGATATTTGTTGCTCAATCGTGTCTTAGCGTATGTACGGATCGGGTTGAAATTTGGAGCACCGTTAGATTATAGTCTGGAAGAACACAACTTAATTGTAATGTTTATAATGTACAGGACTTAATCACGATTTAATTCATTGTTTAAATACCTCGATGTTTAATAAGATAATCGTTATGTGTTCAAATCACGAAAGTTTAAAAACAATACAACCTATTTATCCCACGCAAATAACGGGAACGGGAACTACACGGGTAAAACCGCGGGGCGCTGATAGTTATGCAATAAAATGTAATGGTGTCCGGTATACTGACTTGTTCTTCCCGCGCGCTCTCTCCAGCACCTTCTGGTAGAGCTTGGTGTTGAAGGGCGCCGGCGAGGTGGCCGCCGTGGAGCCGGCCGAGCTGCTGCCCGCCTCCGACAGCAGCAGCTGCTTCTCCAGCTGCTCCACGCCGCCTGGGGGCAGGGGAGTGTTGAGGATTCCATGGCATTTGAAGATTTGTGGTGTAGATATGGATACTTGGATATGGATTGGATTGGATTGGATTGTCTGAATTTGACGTCTGGGTCAGTCTGCAAACCTGAGTCTCGAGTCCCAGGTCTCGGGTCAAATGCTGCGCATACGCACTGAACGCGTACCATCACATGAATTAGTGGTCAAATGTAAAAATGCAAATAGGTAAATAAATAAAAAAAAATTGGCAAGGGAAATCATTCCACATATTATTTGTAGCCCCGTTAAATATATTTTTTATTACAAATTTATCTAATTTAGAGTTTATGAAAGAATTTAAATTAAGATTTTGGGATACTACGAAGCCAACTTACCGACTTTCTTGATGAGATCGATCAGTTCTTTAATCACTCTGGGATCCTCTGCGTCGTCGTCGGATACGCCTCCAGACACTTCGTCTTCGTATTCTTCGCTCTGTAACAATGAAACATTTTCAATGTAAGAGTTTATCGTAATCTGTAATATTTGATTTTGTACTATCTATATCGCAAGCTGCCTAATAACTATGTTATTGGTTTATGTTTAATTTCCAGTACAAATGAAAGAGATAACAACAGCGATAGAAAAAAAGGCGATAAAACCGCGAACGAATTTATTTAACCATCCAGGTTATAGATCTTCGATCATCTTTAGTTCTAAAATTAAACGGAAAGTATTTGGTTGTCAGGCCCTTCAACGTTTTCAGTACGTGTTTATGTCGTAATCGTTACGTGGTTTGCATTAACTCTAAAGACCTATGACGCTAATCCTCGTTCGACAACGAACGATGTACTCCAACAAGCTATTAAAATAACTTGTTATGCTATAACAGTCTAATTAGTGAAGTTTGTAGGCAACTTTGTAATAGACTTTCTCAGACTTGACTTTAGGTTTTCACTTATAAAATTATGTATTATGTTTGATCATATTTAAATTCTTGTCAATGTAAATGTAATGTGTTTGTCTTCGAAAACTGGCAATCAAAAACGCCGTTAAGCACGACATCAGATGGCTTCAAGATTAATTAATTCTTGGATAAAAATGGTCAACTAGGATATTAAAAAAAGATTATCAATTCATAGTTTGAAAACCCAAGTACAGTGCTTGAAGAACATCAGTGGAGGCTGCGCAGCCACGAGCACACAGGAAGGCCAAAAGGTAAACCTGCTGTGTATGGTGGAGCTAATTTGACTTTTATTTGTCTGTTTGATAAGCGATAGCACCGGCAATTGTAAATCGATTTTGACGGTTGTTATTTAGTTTGGTTGTAGATCCATAGTTCAAAGTGGTCTCATATAAATTTTATCGAAATCGGTGAGTCATTTTTGGACATATGAATAAAAAGTTTTATCGAAATCTATCGAAAGTTTTTTAAATATTAATAAAAATTTAAATTAGCTTTCATGTATGTTGACGCCGTAATGTTAGATTATTATGAAATTCGGTCAAGTGTCCCAGTTGAATTATAAATTAATATCGGTTTTTTCATTGTCATTTCTTTTTTTCGGTGTAAATACATTACCGTATCCCAAAGTCTGCGCAATGTAGCGATAACGCTCCAATGATGATGAGAAAAACGAAGATGATCATAGAGACAACGATAAAAATGATAAAAATGATGACAACTTCATTACCTCTGGTTCCGGAGTGACGGTAGTGGTGGTGGTCCGGAACAGCGCGGAGTTCTTGGTGCTCAGCCGCACGGGCTTCCTGGTGGTGGTGGTGGTGGACACGGTGGTGGACGGCTTCGTGGTGGGGGCCTTGGTGGTGGGGGCTTTGGTGTTGGGGGCTTTTGTCGTGGACGCGGAGATCTTGCATAGCACGTTGCGGGAAAAGTCACATGAATCAGCGGCTTTATTGAAGAACAACCCTGAGCACAGAATAACATGGTTATTCAAAACATAGGATACTAGAAAATTTCGCTTTAGTTAGTGTCAAATCGTACCCTCGGAGCGAATCATGAAAGCATAATTTTGTCTTGAAAACTCCTTCACTTCGAGCAATAATGTTACGTTTGTAGTATACATAGTTTAAGGCGAAATGCCGTCAGTATCAAAGTTTTAAATTTCCTAAAGATTGTATTTTTGCATAAGTGATAATGTATAAAAATGAAACTATCTAGAGTAACGAACAAAGCAATGTGTTCTTCTTTGAGTAAAGTTAACCTTGAAGTGGTTGATACCCGATAGACGGACGATATACGGAATATAATTTCCAGAAATTTCTTTTAAAAGTTGGCATTTATAGTATCGTGAATGTTTTACCTGAGGGGCAGGTGAACTGGTGAGCCACAATGCCGAGGTTGGAGGGTCCGGAGTCGAGACACCAGAAGTATTTCTTGCAGTCACGTGGGTGCGGGAAGAAACCCTCGTCTACACATTTGAAGTCTGTGGACAAACAAGAAACTCTTATATAAGTAAAAAAAAAAAAATTGGTACGAAAAATTTTCGTGAAAAAAGATTATTCAGTCTTAATGCTATTAACTTGTCCTTCTATAGTTCGCATTGAACTCAGAGGCTATTGGTCAATCAAACTTCTCCTAAAAAGACGAAAATATAACTTCCTGGATAACTTATACAGGATCTAAGAATAACAAGAATATAATTATACTGGTTATGTGTTTTAATTTACCTGATCCAGGGTCCGGGGTGGTGGGAGGTTCAGGAGTGACATTCCATGAAGGAGTTGTGCTTGACACGGCATTCTTCCGTTTGTTGCTCCTGGAATTTAAACAATACATATTATCTACTAGTTAAATATCATGTTTTAGGAAATAAACACGATACCTATCAAAAAAGCGCAGCGTCTACAAGATTTGTTTAGTACAAAACCAAGATACCTACCATTATTTATTAGTATTATAGTATAGTTTACAGTGAATATCCCAACATCAGAAAATAATAAAAGTGAAAATGCTTTTCAACTCAGAAACGAAACAAGTGTGACGATATTATTTTTGAGATTCATTGAACAGATGTTTATCAGAAAATTTGCATCTTGTAAGATAAAGTGAACTTGATGTTTTCCTAATTCTGCCTTTTGTCCAACCAACTAAAAAGGTTATGGCAATATGAAAGCATAGACCACTTTGATTATCCAATTTTTCAAAGTACACTAATATTATGTCAATTACTGCCTGGCTAATGATAATTACTGATCCTATCACTGACTGACGCCAAATGTTGCTATGTTTATTCAGAAAAGAAAATACATTTCTTAAACATAAAAGGACAAAGTAAGTCTGAGGGTAAGCTGGGTAAGCAACACAACTGCACGCACAGTGCCACGCAGCTATTAAGAAAATAAAAAGTAAACATCAGAATCACTACACCGATTTCGTCGCCCGGAGATATTACTTTTTTTTGGTACACTGACACCCAACAAAACTATACACATTGAAACAGGATTTAATTGCGATCTGAATTATTATTTTATGAGTTCAAATTGATGAATTTTGAAAGTTAAATTAGCCAATCTGGGTTCCAAACCAAAACTCGTTCTTTGGTCGTTATCATGGCACGAATTTTCAAACAGTTTACTCCAGGTTTTTTTTTGATATGTGTATTATGGAAGATGTAGCAAAGTGCGAGATGTGACTCAGGGTGATGATTCACAACGCAATCCAAACGATCCGGCACGGAATGACAATCCCTGTCTCTGTAATTTAATCGGATAAGACAAAGATATCGATACAAGGTTTGAATCCGTGTGGAGATCAATCCGATTGCGTTGTGTATCAGGGTGCAGCACTCACTTGGAAGCCGGTTTGGGGGTGGTGGTTGTCGTGGTGGAGGACTTGGGCCGGTTCTTGCGCCTGCCGCTGCCAGACTTGCTGCTAGGCTTGTTGGCGGGCTTCTTCACGGCGACCGCGTTGTCCGTAGTTCTGCAATAAAAAACACAAGTTTGAGACTTTGTTTTGTTGATAACATAAAACCAAGCTGTTACATTAAGTGTATAAAAGAAAGCATGTAAGAAAAAAAAACACTGTTATTTTAAAGTTTCTTAGCCTTGACTCTACGCCTGCCCACGGTTCTTACGGCTAAACAAAACAGGTCGATACGGATACAAAACAGTACTGCCGTTTCATTGTGTACTTTTGTTTATTCTTCCAATTTTGATTTTTTTGTGTTATTTGTCATGTACATGTACTCCTGCATATCTAGAGGTAAGTACTTAATGTTCAAGATTTAATTCGTATGGTAATATATATTTAATAGCTTCAATGGTTGGGGATCTATCGTCTCTTGTTAAAAACTATATTCATATACAAAGTCCGGAATGTTAAACAAAGAGTTAAGAATTTGAACCGCTCCTACGCGTTGATGTATGTGGTACAGCTAGTTTTACGTTACTAACTTTTTTAGCGTTCGTTGCTATCTACTAAATCAAGGCGTTATTCCAAACGCAATATAAAATTTTCAAGTGATACACTATTTATCTATGAACTCTGAAATATTTAAAACGATTTTAATAGTTCTTTCACCATTACTACCTAAATTTAATTCAAAATTTTTGTGGCTAAATTCAATTCAAGCTGCGGATAATTTGAATTCTATCTAAATAAAATTACTAGTGTTGCTTCTTCTTCAACTTGTGGATTAACTCGATTCACCTTCCAAAACGTCACTTGAACACAATTTCGCAACTTTATTTTTCTACACCAATCTTAATTTACTAACAAATAAAGGAGCTTTTTGACAAATATTACGCCTTCAAAAAATTAATAGTGGTGAGTAACCAAATATATAATACAATAGGTCCACTATTTCCGTATACAAGTCATTAATTATTAAGTATTGCCTATAGCAAATTGATTCTTACCCTAGTTTGGCGATGTAGGCCTCTTTTGCGGCCTCGATGAGTGGGTAGGGCTTCTCGTGGCAGTTCCCGCGGAAGTCGTCGTTGTCGATGGACCAGAACATTATTCCTGTAGACAATATTATGATTATTTTGTGTTCAAATATCACTACTTGGCTCAATTCACCTAGGGTTTCAGTTCTGTCTTTTCCTTCTTATTCTAAAATGAAAGCATTCGCTTCACGAATATTGGCAGAGGTACTTAAGCACACGAGACTCTGCAATGAAACCTCTACTATTAGTTTAGAATATCTATGATGATTTTTGTTAATGTTTTTTATAGTATCGAGTGACGAGGCGAGCTGGACATGTGCCTTATGGCAAGCAACATGCCTGCCACATAGCAACACAGTGACTCGCAGTTTTTGGAACATGAAGAGTCCACATCACCTATCACTACACTGCGCTTGTCACCCAGAGATCTAAAATAGTATATTTCTAATCCCTGTAATTTTCTGTAACATTCCCCTTCAAACTGGAACACAGTAATGTTTGCACATTACTGCTTGGCGGTAGAATAACTGGGAAACTTGTATTGTAATAACATAAATATGTTATGTACATAATAGGGTACAACCACGGTACAACTTACATACTAAAAAGAAATTTGCGTATGTGCGTTTGACATACAGCAGAAGTAAAAATTTCAGAAGTAGTGCACAAGAGATAAATGTAGTAATGTAGTAAGATAATTACTATGTTATTTATGTTGATAAAGTTTTATCGATCTCAATACTTATTTTATTTTCTAATGTAATGTACAATGTACATTAAATATGTTTCATACTCAAGATATATTTGACATACATATATTATTCAGAGAACATGTTTTACTTGCAATAACTTAATTTATTTCTACCTCTGCATACATATCCTATAATAAAGAGGAGACGCAGATTATACAGAATTGGTTTGTTTTTTTCTGGTCAAACGAAAAATATGCCTTTCATCATATTTTCAAATGCCTACGGTGCTAAAAAATTGTTCAAGAATATCAAAAAATCTATGAAAAATAGAACATTCGCGTCTAGAGTTCCATTCAATGATTAATTTCAAAAGTAAAAAAAAAAATACAATTGAATATTCCATTTTACAAATAGTGAACAAATTAAAACTTTCAGGAATATAACAAAAATGCAAGAGATTGCAATCGAAGCCTACCTCCAAGTCCGTTCTCGGCCACGTACTCTCCCTTCTTCCGCACGATGTCAATGTCGTCGTAGCCGACCCACTGGTTCCCGCGGAAGGCCACGGGCCCCATGGCGCCGGGGTTAGGGTGCATCACCGTCCATTCTAATTCTTCTTCTTCTTCAGAATACTCTTCCGAGTCTTCATCCGACGCGCTGCGCTTCTTGTTCGGCTTCGGTTTCAGAGCTTCACAGATCTGAAAAAAAACATGGTTATAAGTATTGTACTCTAACTACTGAGTTCGTTTTCTGAGTCGTGGAATTTAATTCTACTCCAGATAAATATTTCATAAATGCATGTGAATTAATGTTCCTGTTGGTTTTTATTCAAAATAAAATTAACTGATTAGAACTCGCCATTTAGCGAATAGGGCTGAAGTGAAAAAGGTTGAAGAAAAAGAAACATTTGTAATTAAGTTGGAGCAGAATAGATCTAAACTTCGACGGTGCGCTAAGAGATCATTATTTTATATATAGTATTTATAATTAATAGCATCTGTTTACTTCCTCACTACAAAATTATTTACCTCGTAATACGCTAGATATCCCTTCTCCCTGGTAGCGTCGCCTTGTTCGCCGGGTCCGTCCGCCGGTGACCCGATCTCGACCGCATCAGCGTTGAACAGCGTGTAGGAGCGGCCGTAGGTGGGTATGCCCAGGACGAGCTTGTCGGGGTCGGCGCCATTCTCCAGGTAAAACTTGATCGTGTAATCCTGAAACACGATAATTAGTCATTTAATAACACTATTAACAGCATATTCTGTTAATTATAACATCTAATCAACTGTTAAATAGATGGATAGATAGATAAACTCTTTATTGCACTTAATTAGAACACAAAAAAATATACAAAACTTAAAGAACAAAGTAGTAATTAGCGACCTTATCGCTAAGAGCGATCTCTTCCAGGCAACCGCAGGATGGAAAAAGAGAATTGAAGAATAAGAAGTACAAATAAAGTGAGTGGACAAAGCTATAAATGTAAATAGTGATAGTAAGGCAGTAATAGCCTAGAAGCAAGACATTTCGTGTTTATGTAGGTTTGAACCCTGACTGAACTAGAACATACGAATACCGTACAAGATTATTATTATTACTTGCTTTAACAGTGACTGATGGTGGATTGTGTCTTTAATTTTTTCCTTGAGTTTAAAAGAAACAAAGATTTAATGACTTTTCTATTTACTGAAAGTTTTATGTTTACATCTATTTAAAATACGAGTACCTATCAAATGTATGTAATGTAACTAAGCAATTGCCTAAAAAACATAAAAAACACAAAAACAAAAAATGACATTTATAGCACTTATTTCAGGTGTCATTATTTCCACTATTTGGTTAATAAGTCCTCACATTTCAATATTGTCTCACAAAGCAACCCGTTAGTGTCTGCAAGTCAATAGAAGAAAGTAGAGCAGAGGTTTTTTCAATTCAATTCAATTCATTTATTCATACCATAAATTCATAAGAACACTTGGTAACGTCATTTACAAAAAGGCAAAGAATCTGTGTACATAATATGATAAAATAACAACGTCAAAATGAATAAAGCAGCTGTAAAGGGGCCTATTCAATTACATGCAGCTGTAAAAAGGCTTTGTCGAAGACAATATAACAAATAATCAATACACACAGTATACAGATACTACATTAGTACAAACAATGTAACATCAAAAGTCTTAAAAATCTATTATTTTACCTTATTACAAGATTCTAATTTCGACACATTTCTCTTCCATACGTTACTATCTTTAACAAAGTCGTCTATATTATAATATGCCTTGCTCAATAGGTAGCTTTTTATTTCATTTTTAAACTTGGTTTCATTGAGGCCTTCCACTTGTACAGGGATTGCATTATAGAAGCGAATACCATTACATTTGAAAGAGTTATTTGTTTTCTGAAGTCTGCACTTAGGAAATACAATTTTGTGTTTATGGTGCGCTTTTGGATTCAGATCAGTTAATTTCTGCAGACGACTTCGATTTTTTTTACATACATTATACATTCATAAATATACAATGAAGGGACTGTTAATATGTTAATAGTTTTGAACATCTCCCGTACTGATTCTCTAGGTGATAAATTATATAGACCACGGATTGCTCTTTTTTGCAATACGAAAACAGAGTTTCTGTCCGCAGCCGAACCCCATAATAAGATCCCGTAGGACATAATACTGTGAAAGTAGCCAAAATAAACAAGCCTAGCTGTTGCAACGTCTGATATTTTTTAATTTGACGAACTGCGTGGGCAGCTGAACTGAGTCGATCAGCTAGTCTCTCTATGTGAGGACCCCATTGAAGCTTTGAATCTACTGAAATACCCAGAAAACAAGTAGATTGTACAGGTTCGATAAGTTCATCCTTCAGTCTTATATCAAGTTTACCGCACATTACATTGCAGAGTGTGAACTTTATACATTTCGTTTTAGTTGGATTAAGTACTAGATTATTTGCATCAAACCATTTGTACGCAATGTCCAAAAGTACGTTTATTTCAGTGAAATCGTTTATTCCTCTCTTAATTTTGAATAGAAGTGATGTATCATCGGCGAACATAACTATTTCTATATTTTTATGTTTCTTTATCATAAAAGGTAGATCATTAACGTATATAAGAAACAAGAAAGGTCCAAGTATGGAACCTTGTGGTACACCCATTCTTATAGGCGACTCATTTGATTGCACACCGTCAACATCGACTATTTGTACACGGTCTTTAAGATATGAAGAAATGAAATTTAGAGCTGGTTTCGAAACCCCATAAAACTGTAGTTTCTTTAAAAGAGTGTCATGATGAACACAGTCGAAAGCTTTTGATAAGTCACAAAATACTCCCAGAACGTCATGATGATCTTCCCAGGCTTTCAATATATAATTAGTTAGTTCAATACCTGCATCGGTAGTGGAACGTCCTTTTGTGAATCCAAATTGGTTACTATGTAATAGATTATTAATATTAAAGTAAGATAAAAGTTGCTGGAGAACAAGTTTCTCGAATATTTTGCTGATGCAAGGCAAAACCGAGATGGGTCTGTAGTTTCAAGTTCGTTTTTGTCTCCAGATTTAAACAGAGGTATCACTTTACTATATTTCATCATGTCAGGAAATGTACCATTTTTTATACATTCGTTAAATAATTCTGCTAAATATGGGGCAATGTTATTAATAATCCCCTCAAGTACCTTAACAGATAATCCCCATAAGTCCTCTGTATTCTTAACTTTAATATCTTTGAACGTTTTTAGTATTGCAGTGGCAGTAACATGATGAAATTCAAATGTAGATGAAGGACAATCAACATTTTCTGTCAACAATTTTTCTGCAAGAGAGGGAGACGAAGTTAGATGTTTAGTTGTCTCTAATGGAATATCAGCAAAATAAACCTTGAAGGCATCTACTATGTCCGATTTTTTCGTAGTGACTTTTTCGCCAATCCGAAGTGCGCTCATCATTTCACGACTTTTAATTTTCCAGACTCATTGTTTATTATCTTCCACGTGCTTTTTATCATATTATTGGAGTTTTTAATTTGATCCCGTATAAATATTGCTTTTGCTCGAATACATACATTTCTAAAAATACTTGAATATCTCTTAACATATAGTTTTGTGGCATCATCGTTGCAGTATGTCTTTAGTTTGTATAAATTGTAAAGATTGCTTCGACTTTTAATAAGACCTGGTGTTGCCCATTCGGCAAACTTCGGTTTTGCGTTAATATTAACAAATTTGGTATGGAAAATATTATTAAATTGTGTACTCAGCATTTTAAAAAACTCAGAATAATTATGATTAGGATCATCAATTGTCATAATGCAAAATTTGTTGGAAAAATGATTAGTTATCGCGGTATTTAAAGCTGACATGCGGGACAATGTAATGGGTCTAACAAGAACTTTCTCTTCCGCCCTTTTCATACAGGCAGGAAGAGAAATGCTCAAGCCCCTATGGTCCGAACGCAAACAATCCAGGACCTCAGAATGAAAGTATTCACAGTTTACAAAAACATTATCAATGCAGGTTGCAGAACAACCTTTCTTAGTTACTGCTACCCTAGTGGGTTCAGTGAACACTTTTGTCAAATTAAAAGATTGACATAACATTAATATGTTGCTAATATGTTTCCTGTGGTTTTCACATTTATTTGATGTAATTCTTTGAAACGAGACAAAGTAATGTGAAAATAATTAAAAATGGCACCTATCTGACGCTTAACATGATTATAGTTTTAGCTTTCTCTGTAATTACCACGGATTGGGTAATTTGGGTAATTACGCATTATCAAATTTGAACACGTCAAAGTCATGGATCAATCTGTTTGTGCAATTTTATACTTTTGCATAACAATCTTTGTTTTGCTTAAAATAAAATAAGGAAATAAAAAAAAATTTGTTGTGAAAATGTATTACTCAAAAACCTACATAGTCGGAAATTTACCTTTTAAAAACGATCCATCGTCGGCGGTGTTATACGAGTATAGTTTAATGTTGTGTTCAGAGTCAAAGCCTAGGTCTCCACGGTAGATTGCAGCAGCTAGGATAAAGCTCAGTAATCGATTGTTCACAGCGACGCCGGCGTGATGCTTTCAAAATCGTGACGTCTGGAAATCAGACTTGAAATACTTTTCGACAGTATGTCAAGGTAGGCGCCCGGTTTTAAATAAGGATTGTTTCAATTCATTGGATTAATTTTGTTAAAATGGGTATACAAAAGTATTTTAAGTATTGTGATATATAGCGACAACCTAAAGATCGTGCCCATACCTAACAATAAAATTGCACGGCATTTTTTAAACAAAAATAAAAGATTCTAGATACATGTCGGTTTTCTCACGATGTGTTTCTACACCGCGTTTAATTTAGCGGCATATAACTTCGAAAAGACATCGGTGCGCGTGGGATTTGAACCCGGGGGACCAGGTCGGCAGTCGCCGTTCTCCCGACTAGACCAGCCGTAACTTTCTCTCACGCTCAAGAAGACTTATGTCCGCGAACATATGATTCTTTGAGTACGCCGGGTTATTCACCAATGAAGCTAGTAACAGTTCTAATACTCACGATGTCGAGTTCGGTGTCAACGCTACCCAGCTCAGCTTCCCAAGTGGCAATCGTACGTTTTTATTTATTTATTCAGGTATGACAACAGGCAAAAAGTTACATACAGTTAATAAAACAGCTTTTTTAACTTTATGTTCTATAAGTACGTACCCATGTACGATGGATGACGACACAGAGCATGTACGATGAACGTTTTACCGTAATGAATGTGACATGCATTATGTCCGTTTTTGCTGAATAGTTTAGTCAGAATTTGTAGTAATTGTTGACAGCAGATCTAAAAGTTTTCAAACTGTTAAAAACAAATCAATTGGTTTTAAAAAATCAATCAATTGGTTTTAAAAACAAATCAATTGGTTTCAAAAACCTAATCAATTGGTTTTAAAAAACAAATCAATTGGTTTTAAAAAACAAATCAATTGGTTTTAAAAAACAAATCAATGGGTTTTAAAAAACAAATCTACTGGTGTTTATGTTGTTGAAGTTAGTCTCTAGGCACATAGAGTTGTAAGATGAAGGCAGACTCACGATGTTGAGCTCGGTGTCGACGCTGTACTCGTTGGGCTCCTCGAGCGGGTAGAGCGGCGCGTGGTGGTTGACCGCCGGCTCGAACGCCGAGTGGTAGTCGTACGTCAGCAGGTTCATCCAGTCCAGGTATCTGGGGAACACAGAGTTATATCTTATTTATGTGTGTCCATACAACCAAAGGACGTGTCCTGAATGTGTACACAGATTTTTTAATAAAGTGATGGGACGAGCGTGACATGTACTCGATGGTGAACACGCCAGCCCGTAATAGAACAGTGTCTCGCAGCAATTAAAACGCGAAGACTCCAAACCATTACCTAGCTCTGCACTACGCTCCGTCACCCAAATATATCTCTATGCTTTGTAGTTTCTTTGGAAACATTGCCCTTTAAAGCGGACCACACTTATGTTTGCAAAATACTGTTTGGTAGTAGAATAATTGGCAAGGGTATGGTACTTCTGTAGACGGACTGTGCGAAGAGTTCCAGTTCAACACTTATTGCTTGAATCGTCTGCCAATAAGAGGTCTCACTCGCACGCGCAATTTTCTTTTTCTATGCAAAGGTTTCACTTCACGTAATCTCTATATATAAAAATTTATGTTGGTTTGTGTTCACCTCAAAAACTCAAAAAGTTCTGCACCGATCGAGCTGACATTTTGCAATGATATATAATCCGCATCAAGGATTGTTTTTATCTAATTTTTGCATCACAATGTGCCACAACGAAGCGTGGCAGGCTACAGCTAGTAATTAATATAATAAATAGACAATGTGAAGCAATTACATTAATACTCTTAAAACTTAATGTTGTAGGTAACGTAGATGAGTATGGCTAATCTTTATCTATGGAAGCTGTTTTCCAAAAGTTGTAAAATTTAAGAATAAAGTAATTTATTGTCAAATTCACAACGTCACGGCTTTAAAAATAACATATTGCCCGCTTAGATATCAAATATGCAACATAAACAATAGAATCATTAATATTTCAAAACTAGAGTAAATAATAATGTCCTTCTCGGCACATTGCTCCATTCTCAAACGCATCTATGCAACATACGGCATGTCAATAACAAAATACATTTTAAATATTGTAAACGTTGAATCAGAATGACGTTATTATGTAAATAAAACTAATTGTAAGCAACAGCTATGCAAAACCTGAACTAGTTCGATAAGTATTGATAAAACTTGATTTTGACAGAGAATAATGAAATTTATTGCACGAATATTGTAGTAACTTAAACTACTGTGTATGTAAGATGTTAGTCGGTAATAAGTTCTTGGTATACAAAACAGTTTTTAGAAGGTATCTATTTACACTTAATACTTATAGTTGATTGAGAACTCTCTTCTTTTTTAACCCTTAGTTGAATAAGGTCACAATTACTACCATATTTTTAGGTTACAACTTAACATGCTTTTGATATATTTAAATGTAAATAAGTTTATCTAACTATTTACTAACAACTTTAGTTAATGAAACCATATTACAACAATACTCCATCCTAATAATACCATAAAACTAATACTAGCCACACTATCATATGACCACTGTGTAACAATGACTTGAGCCCAGTTTTGTCTAACACGAAGACATCCAATGGTTCAATAATCTTTTGAGCTCATGCGCCAACCCTTACTGGGCCAGCGTGGTGGTAACTTGGAGTCTCTCCTTGCGAGACAATGCCCCGAGTCCCAGAAACAACAATTAGCGGGCTTATATTATGCAATTGAGAATAATTTTTGAGATTTTTTGCATTCTCAAGACGATTTTTTTTGCGTTATTGTTACGAGTATGTTACGCTTTGCCCTTGCACGTCAAAAAAAAGTCTGTATCTAGTTCAAATTATAACATTAAGCAAATAGATTCGATTTCTCACATGTACTAGCTCTGTACAAGGTTATACAGTTATATATATACAGTGTACTTAGGTCTATTAAGCTAAAGAAGTTATACTCAAACAACTGTATTTCCAATCAGATTTATGACAGAATAAACCACTAAATTGCGAAAAAAAAATCAGCTCCATAGTAATATTTATATATTGGAGAATCAATTATTAATCAATAACAATTGTTAAATACTCTAGTACCTATTACAAATAACGACATGTGAAATAGACCTGTGAAATATGGTAGAAAATGTCAAAGAAGCAGATCACAGTTGGAAAAGTCATATCGCTAAAATAACTAGTAAAATATCAAGCTACTGTTATGCATTGTCGATAATCAGCAGTATTGCTTCTAAAGACGTAGCGCTGAGTGCATACTATGGTTACGTTTACCCTCAATTAAATTACGGTATAATTTTCTGGGGAAATTCAGTAGAGTTTAAGTCAATCTTCCTAATACAAAAGAGGTGTCTTAGAAACATTTTTAGCATAAATAGCACTGAAACTCTGCGAAACATATTTAAAACCCATAAGATTCTCACGCTCTCTAGTCTCTACATATTGGAATTATGCATGTTTGTAAAAAATAATAAAGATACTTATTTTAATCTGAAATCTAGCCGCGCTCATAGTTTACGCACCAGACATAAATATAATCTTTGTGTACATCAGGTCAATAATAATATATATGCCAAAAGTGCTTTCGCAAATTCCATTAAAATCTACAACCATCTGCCTGTTGAACTGAAAATATTAAACGGCAATTTGTTCAAGCGTAAACTAAAAGACTGGCTAGCTACTAACACATTTTATGACCTCAAAGAATACTTTGACTGGAAGCAATAAGCTCTCATGGTCGAGATCATACTTCGCATAAAATTGTGGTTGTTTTAAATTAACGATAGTGTTTCTTTTTATTGTATGAAATATAGCTTATTTATTTCAATCTGCACATTAATAAAAAAGTAAAATTATAATTAACATAATTTATTAATGTGTCATAGATCTATATGTACCTATATTGTGTTTCAGAGTTAATTAACTGTACCTATGTTAATTTTGAGGATGATAAAAAAAGATTGTATGAAATTACGTAAAACATTATTGTATGTTCGCGAGGACAAAACTGTTGAAACCATTATTGTATCCACCTACCATCTATGTACACAGTTTATACAATAAAGACATTCTTATTCTTATTCTTATCACCATAGGCGGTGCTTTTGTTTCATATTGTTTGAGAAATCTCACAAAATAAAACATTGGCGCCACGCTTGATGAAATTGAGAACTATCTTTGACAGGTAGTCAGGTATAGAGAGGTACATAATATTATGCATCTAGGAATCGCCTCATTGTCTTTACAAATAAAAAAAATATGTCACGTTATTAATCCACGATGAACTCTTGTTCTATTGAACTGATTTTAATTAAATTTTGCACACCGTGTGAAATGGCAGAAAAGCGAGTATTTAAAAAAAAATGTATAATATTTTTCTATGTTCTGAAGTTAAAAAACTTTCTTAATTTTTATATTAAGTATAGATTAACGTAGATTATGGCACTCTAATTTTTTGTGACTAACGGAATCAAAACGGAATAAAAATATTAACAGTGGGATCGGAAAATAAAACCTTCTTTGGAAAGCGTCTTTGGGGTTAAGTGGCGTATTATGAAGGAGACCTACATATATCCAGCAGTAGACGAGTGGTATAGGCTTCTTATTATGATGATGATAAAGCGCAAGTAAGGATTGTGAATAATGTAAAACTAAATACAAATTATAAAAAAAAAAACTATGATAAATTATAGTAGATTATAGTGGTTACAGTTTAGTATTTTCCTGTGTTGTGGTTTTTGGAAAAAACTACTACTTATTTATGAGTCGTCTGCGTAAACCTGTTTATACACTATTTATTACAAAATAATAGCTGGCAACCCAGTCATTAACTCGGACACATGGACAAGAACAAAAATGGACCTGTAGTACATCTTTAAAGGTCGAGGTCTCGGAGTACCTGGTTGATTATATTAAGTGGTTTCTGTTAATCATTGATGATATCAGTAAATTGGGATTCGGTTTCCGGGTATTGTTTGGCCCAACTTAATAGCAGTTTAATTAGATTGAACTAGTACTTGTAAGGATGCTGTGGCATATTGGCTAAAACGACCGATTTGACAATATTCGTCTCGAAACGGTCATCGTTTCGAATCCCGTCTGTAGTTTTAATACTCGCGATCACATACGTCATCCACTAGCCCACACTACGCTAATGGTGAATTAGTGGTTAGCTTTGACTCTCTCCTTGTGAGAGAAATCCCTGAGCCCAAGCTGTTAGCTGCATGTGTTGAACAGGTTTTACTTATAACGTAAATATTGATCGTGTAAGGTATTTCATAATCCTAACACGAAGGGTTATCAACACACACACACAACACATTTTTTTATTCATAATAGGTTCGCACTTGACCACCATCTCGCCTGATGTTAAACGATGATGCGATCTACGATGGAGCTTACCTAGAAGAAACCGATTCACTCTCGATTTGAAGACGCCAAGACTGTAACCATCGGGGAAAAACCCACTCAGGCAACGTATTCCGAAGCCTAGACGTTCTTATCACAAACGTGAAGTCAAATCTCTTCGTTCACGTTTTTGGTACATCAACCTTGAAACTATGTCGCCCTTTTGTGGAACGAGAAGTCCGATAGAAGAAAGGACAAGGTGGTATTAGATCATACAGATCAGTTGCACACTCTCCGAAATGTATCCGATGAAAAACCGATGAGCTAGCAATTTTGCGGCGATGATCAAAACTTTGAAGTCTTTTACGTACAAGAGTGTGATTGCCTATGAGTCTTTTGGCACGTCTCTCAATCGATTCCAGAGTCCCCAGCTGATACTTAGCCGATCCATCCCAGAGGTACGAACAGCACTCCATACAGGAGCGAACAAATTGCTCAAGGTTTATGTGTGACAAGAATCTATAAATTCTGAGCAAGCCCAAATTGGTCATATTCAACATCTGTGTTCTTAAAACTGTTTCGACAATACTTTTTATATACATCGGAAATCAGATGAGTTTAGGTTTCACTTCGCCTTACCTTGCGACGTAATACAGGGGAAGACAAGGCCTGTTTAAAGTACCACACCTGTCCCGAAGATAACTATTCAATTTTCGTTTATAAATTCCCACATCATAGTAGGTAGTGCTAACACTGTTGCTAACAGAAAATTGAGTTAATAAAAAAAATGTGGTTTCTATTTGCTTTGGAATATGAAGATTAAAATAAAATATTTAAGTGAGTTTTATATAAACAATAACTCGTCTACTGTGCAGATTACTCGCTCTGTTTGGCTGATCTCCCAACAACTGGCCGAGAGAGGGACGGAAATTAAGAAACATTGTGTAATATGTAACACATTTGGAGTCATTATGTGAATAATGGGTCATTTAAGTGCTGATATACAATAGCGCAAGTCACAGCTTTTGTTTTGGCAAATCTAGTCCAAGCAAGTACGTAATGTAACAACTAATTATGATCAATTGATTTAAACTACAAACAAAAATTTGATGTATTAATCCTAAATCAATGAATTTACTTTGTGTTCTTTATTAACTAATGTAAATAATGTGGGCTCCATAATATCTACATATCTAACTGATTTAGGATTAGAATTAACAGATTAAATCGGTAAAGGTGTCTTCAGTAGTGACTCTAAGGGAAAGAGGAATTATTCTTATGTAAACTAGTATACAAGTCAATGAATTGGTTCATATATGACACTTTGCTGCTATAGGCAGGCATGTTGCTAACCATCAGGCATATGTCGTTCTCGTCTCGTCACTCTATGCTATTAAAAAAACTTTCTGCACTACATATCCAACAAAGTAACTACGATGTGAGTCTACAAATTTAGTGCGTGGGAAAACAGTAAATAAACGCATACAGATTACGACTAAGTATTGTACGATTTTACCAACTATGTAACATTATAAGAACAAATTGATAATAATTATCGAATATTTGTAGAATACCTTGAATGTAATGACATACTATGTTCTTTGAGGTCGGTTGCTCAGTGCTCTTACAAAGTATAATATAATATATACCTGTACATTTAAATAAGAGGTGTGGTCGTCTGTACAAATTAGTTTTTATTTAACTCTAAATGCAGACAAAAAGCTAACTAATTAGCACCGTTGTTCCACCAACTACATTTTAATTATCACATCTATCAAAACGTAAGGACAATAAGTCGACAGCCATCCAAGTCAACCCAACCTTACAAAACCTACGTAGAATCAAACACCGAAACCGTAAAAAAGTAATGGAGCCACAATAGAATTTTTGTTCGCAGTTTAAATTAATTAATGGTAGGTTTTAGTTAGTAAATTAGGCCAAGTGTTCAGACAAGTTGGTCGTACTGTAATGACAGATCATAGTGAGGTAACGTCTTGACACGCACAATTGCCGCATGAAACGTTTTAATGTGGCGAATGCGATGATTATTGTCTTTACGACATTTTGCGAGTTTGGGTGATTTCTTTGTTGTGTTTGGTTTTGTAATCTAATTTATCTTTAGTAATATAATTAGTTTATCTGTTGGTGTTATATAAATTATTAAATTTTTTGTAAACATTGAGGGGAGATTTGTATTAAAATTTTATTCGAACTTCTTTTAAATGCTATTTGTATTCAAAACAAACTTTAATTTATTAAAATGGTAACATTTAATTGTCATGCTCATTGTTCTATATTCATAAGTTTTATTGTTTTCGCACTTAATATACATACATCAGGCAAAATTACTCACGAATTAACTTACTACTAATTACTTAGATATATTTTATATTACTTAGATATGTTTGTTTTATGAGATAGAGAAACGAAACAAGCAAGACTAACATGAGGTGACTACGAGTATCTATCAGCACTCTGCGCTTCTCACGCGGAAACGTAACGTGAACAATCTGATTAATCTCTTTGTCCTACAGTTTGCTTGGAGACATTGTATGTCAAACCGGAATATAGTAATCTTTGCACATTTCTGTTTGACAGTAGAATAACTGGGAAAGGTGACTTTTCCCAGGCGGACACTGCAAAAAGTTATTCCACAATAGAAAATATAAATTCAGTAAAATGTTCATAGATATGAAAACGATTAAACATCTACATACGAGGTTTGTCTTAAACAAAAAAAGTAGTTAATAAGTAAATTACGAATACCAAAAAAATGTTGGGGTGAGTATAGGCGTAAAATTACTAAAACAAGCCGAGTATTTTTCGTAACAAACAACTGATTTGGATCTTTTGTCTTAAACAAAAAAAGTAGTTAATAAGTAAATTACGAATACCAAAAAAATGTTGGGGTGAGTATAGGCGTAAAATTACTAAAACAAGCCGAGTATTTTTCGTAACAAACAACTGATTTGGATCTAAAACAATAGTATAAATGTTAGATAACAAACATTTTCTCTAGATTTAGATTTAATCAATCAGAATTTTACTTGATTCTCGTCTGTCCCTAGTGCTGTAATGAAAACATTAAGTAACATGACCCTGAATCAACATATGAGGCAACTTTCGATGTTTGATAAGTAACCGCGAGGCGGTGAGCATACCAACATTGCTCAATTGTATTAGCATGTCAACGCATGGGTATCACTCATTGTAAATCGTGTGTATCGCATTCCTTGTGACAACAGTACTACCAGCTACTAACGGCTACCTTTTTTATGAAATAGAGGAAGTAGGGTGACAAAAGTTAGTCGTCTGATTTAAAACAGCATGTTTGGTCATTACAAAGCAATTCTATGCATAATTTGGAACAATTACAATTTTTACCCAGTACTTCTCTGCATATGCACGCATCATTTTGGGGTAGATTATGTAAGATAGGTTATTTCTTGGCTGAGTAGTTTCATAAGAATTTTCTTTCAAATCAGAGCTTTAAGTTTTTAGACATTTTAATGTCTAAAAACTTAAAGCTAGACTTTTATGATATAAATTAATTTTAAAAAATAGTTGTAAAGAGGCAATTCTGTCTAGATAAAATAAAGATATACAAGACATGAAATTGGAACCGAATGAAAGTTCACAAAGAAGTTTTTACTTTAGTTAGTTTAACTTTAGGAAAAGTCGTTTTTGTTGTCGTCGAAGTTAATTTACCAAAAATTAAGCTAATATAAATAATTAGAATAAGTACTACTTACTGGTTAAGAGTCTTGACATCAAATCCCTTCTGTATATACTCGATGCCGGCGGGCACGGCCATGGTGAGCAGCAGACGTGGTTTCCCGGTCTTTTGGGCTTCTCTGTCGAATTCCTCGCGTAGTTCCTTCACCAGCTTGGCGTAATTCTCCCGATCCTTGGGCTTGCTTCCGTCACGGAAAGCTGGGTACTCCCAGTCCAGATCCAGACCATCAAAACGATTTTGTCTGAGAAACTGTAAATAACAATGTTACGGTTATGGGCTTTGTACATATGTACATCCTTAGTTTGGTGGCGGTTGGAAGCGATTGTCAGGCCAGGATTGGACTGAGTGGCATAACGAGCAATGACTTATTTTCAGCTGTGGATTTGCATGAGCTAGTATTGATGGTAGCATATTTCATATGATACTGTTATCAAAAGAACTGCTTGTTTTTTCTGCCATATACGAGTCTGTATCGACTTGATGGTTATTTATTTGTAACATTTTTGCAACTTTTAATTATTTAAAAAAATATGATTCTACTGTGAAACAGTTTATAATAATGTATTGAAATGTCACCTCCCATTTCTAGCTCTACTGACACAATTGGATTGTGCCATCTTTCTCGGTTTAGCAGTAGAAGTGTAAAATATCGTTATGTTCTTACTAATGGAACATGGGAGTCGTATCTTCTATGGAAAAAAACCAAAATATCCATCCCGCTAAGATTGGATTGCTATATTAGGGTTTTTTCTGGAACTTGTTGGAATTCAGTATACCTTGATAGCATTCCTGACGAACTCCTTCCTGCTCTCCCGTGAGGCTACCATGGGCGAGAAGCGCGACGAGCCTTCGTTCCAGCCACCGATGGCCAGCAGCGTCTTCAGGTTCTTGTTGTATGTCTTCAAGCCAGAAAACTTCGCGTAACCGCCTATAAAAGACAAGACGAATGTTAATTTAGTTATTAAAATACTTATAACAACATAAGTACATTCATACGTCAAAATAATCAAGTTCTAGTTACAAAATCTATATAATGTAATAACAAAAAAAAAATGTGTCGCCCAACATGTGACTGATTTTTTTTACAGATTGTTGTTGGAAGGAATGTTTTTCATAGAAAATACTTTCAAATATAACCTGATACGATCACTACTGGAAAAAAGTTTAAAAAATAAATTCAAAGATTGGATTTTAAATTAACGTATGCCAATAAAACTAGCGTTCAGCAGTTATTTACCTATTTTTTTGTACTGGCGTTTAAAAGAAATCTTCAGTTCATCACCATACGCGCTTTCTGGAAATTCCACTATCCAGAAACGTATGAAAAAATAAGAGATAAATCTGTGTATAAATAAACTTACCTTTCTCAATGTCCTGGTATTTGTCGAATGGCTTGAACGTGTTATCCTTAGTGAATCCACCGAAAGCGTAGATGAGATGCGTGCAGAGGTAGGGGTTGATGTTCTGGGGGGTTGAACCGCGCTGTACCGGGTCGGTACACGGACCAGTTGGTGTAGTAGCACACCACGCGGGGCTCGCTCGACAGAGCTGCAAACAAACATGGAATATTAAACATAGGTTAAATTTCAAATATTGGTATGACAAGTGTCTGGGCCTTTCTATGTACCACGAGGTGTTTACAATGGTATAAGTAAATATCAGCTATCGGACTCCCATAGTACAAGCTCTGCTTATTTTGGGGCTATATATGTTATGTGAGAAAATATTTATACATTGCACGATTTTATAGTTTTACTCCGACATTTTTTATAGTATAAAGTGATGAGACGAACAGGATATATTTGTGGAAGGTGATTAGCATCATGTTTGCCCATAACAGCACAGTGACACACACACAACCATTGGACAAAATGAAGAGTCCAAATCATTACCTAGCACTGCACTGGTCTCGTCACCCAGAGATATAATTAATTTCACTGGAAACACTGCTGTTCAAACCGAAACACAGTTATGTTTTCACATTACTGCTTGGCGGCAGACTAACTGGCAAAGGTGTACTTCCCCAGGGGGACTCTGCAAAGAGTCTTACCACTACAAATGTATAGCTCTGGGGCATATGATCAGCATTGTTTTAATTAACCTTTAGGACTGGACTTTTTTGGACCGTTTTCGGTCTTCACCATATCCCTGAAGTATGACAATTCAACTTTTAGTAACATTGCGTTGCATTAATTGCAACTTCAATAGTTAACATCAACATTTTTGACCTTCATCGGCAAACATTAATTAAGAGCTTTTAAAAAAATAGAAAACTCATGTAATTTGGTATTCAATAGAATTTGCTACAAAAAGGGAAATGGTCATACAAGTAAATAAGAAAAACAATAACATAATCCATTTCACATTTGTTTATTTTTTTAATTGTTAAATTAAGTTAGACACGCGTCACACTTTGGCCGCCATCTCGTCTACTTAATGTTAAGCGTCCATACGGTCCTACAGACATATACGATTTACCATAGAGCATGTAAAAATAGACAAGTGTTAAGTAATAAAAAAAGTTAAAGTTGATCCACACAAACTGGCCTCTTCGAGAGGCATGCAATATGTTTAGCAATACGAATTATTTTAGTATTACTTTATAAAATGAGAAATTAATAAAGCATTAACTAAAAACAAGTTACTAAAAAAAGGATCAACACTTTCAGTGCGGGTTTCAGGGACAAAGATATTTGGTAAACTATATTTTGATAGTAAAAATTTACTTAGTGTCATGTATGGGCCAATTTTAACTAATTTGATTTTGTTAAAGCTTTTATATAAATATATACGTTTAAGTTTAATTACTTTGTCCTAATTATTTTTAGTCAGAGTGGGACTAAGATCTATAAAATTAGGTTTCACCTGGGGTATCTATCTTTGACTATTTCAAACCTCAATGTCTAAACTTCATGACATGTAGCAACAGCTATTAAAACTTTTGATCGCGTATTGGTAAGTTATTAAAAATTTTCAACGGTAGATATTTCCATGATATGTTGTATTTTGTAAATTCTTAGTAAACGTACAAAAAACTAAAGTCAAATAGGTTTTGCAAAGTTGTCTAAAGCTTTAAAATTAAAGGTAAATGAATATAAAATAGTAATTTCAAACTTTTAAGATCAGTGTTTGACCGCAGTGAGGTGGCCTAGAAAAGAATGAAACGGCTGTATCTAATGCAGCGGAAAATGGAGGAGAAAATTAATTTATTTTATGTCACAGTGCTCCATCCGTAACACAGCAGTAAAGTGGAGACAGCTAGGGCTGGTCAAGACTTAAATAACATTTTCAACTCTATTCCAACATTTATGCACTTTCAAATTCAGTCTCAGTTAGATAGATATAAACTCTAAACCAATTTAAATATTACAAATAAACACTTATTTACTAGTGCCATAAGTGGCGGCCTTTTTGCTATATCTTCCAGGCAACCAGCTTTTCATTCTTTTTCTAATTCAAATATACCGTTTTTCCAAAAGGCAAAAATGAAGCCGAGAAAAAATTATATCGTAAAATTAGCAAGCTATAGTTAAATTTTAAAAAAGGTCATGTGTGCCTAAAGCTAATAATCCATAGTTTTAGATTGATTATAACTAAAACATTCTGTAGTGGTAGGACTCTCAGCAGAGTCCGCCTGGGGAAGTACCACACCTTTGTCAGTTATTCTACCGCCAAGCAGTAGTGTGCAAATGTCTATAAATGGCAATATATCCAAAGAAATTACAAGGCATTGAGATGAGTTATATTAGGTGGTGAGTGCAGTACTAGGTAATGATTTGGAGTCGTGTTCCGCTGCGTGATACTGTGCTGTTATGGACAGACGTACTTTCAAGCACATGTCCTGCTTGATCTGTCACTCTGGACGATAGCAAAAAGAACCTCAAATGACGCACAATTCAACGTTATATAAAGCCATCGTCTAAAGTCTAAACTTTTGTTATAACTTTAGGATCATCCACAAACGCATGAACATCAAATTCAAATTGCTAAAACTATAGCAGTATATTTGGCAACCCTCGGTTCACAGCGCTGCTCACCTCGAGCCATGAAGAGATTACATTACATGAGTGTCGACACCTGACGGCGGTGTCGGAAGTGTGACAAAATCATTTGATGCGTTTATCAAAGCGTTGGTGGTGTCGTCTACTTTGATGACAATCGTAAACTGAGCTGTTTGTATTGATTTATACTGTTAATTTAAGTAATATGAATAGATGCTTGAAAAGACGAATGGATATCAATCAGGATTTAAATGATCCTTTATTGATTCAAGGTTAACACTCAGCGTCCTTTAGTGAATGACGGTTCCACTTATAACAGTAGGTTTAGTTATACCTTTTTGATACGTGAGAAGTTATTGTATCAAAATCGTTGCGAGTCCAAGTAATTTCATCGTAACAAAATATTTTTAGTTATTATCTGAAAGACAACGAAGTGATATTTTGAACTTTCAAAGATATTTAAAGCTTTTAAAGAAACTTCTTACTAGATAAACTGTGTAAGCCTAGTTGCAAGGATGTTCAAGTTTACAATTCGTAAAGTCGTAAGTTCTAATTCTGCCTGAAGCTATGAGTATTTTTCTAACTGTAAATATACAAGTTTGTTATTTCCACTGGTTTTATCCGTAAAAGATACAAAGATCGTAAGGAAACTAGCAGAATTCCAAAAAAAGGTATCTTTAAAATGTTTCATCCTCCAACCAGCACTTGCATGTTAGTGCATGTTAGGTAGACTATTATCTTGAATCTCTCCTTATGGGAGAAACTCCTTAGTTAGCTGCGGGAATATAAAGTGGATAGTAATATGTATAAAGAGTTGTGTGACTGTGATCATAATATAAACTCGTTGTCTTACTCGTTCTCTAATCGAGTTTTGTTTTTGATCCTGTGCTAGACTCTCCACATCATCTCCATAGATATCCGTAATGAAGAAAGCTCGATACTGCTGCATATTTCACTTGACCACCAATTAATATTTACAATACAATACAATACAATACAATACAAAACACTTTATTGGCACCACAAAACAAAGTTGACAACAAGTAACATATAAAATAACAAAACATAATGGGCACAAAAAGGCAATCTTATCGCTAAAAGCGATCTCTTCCAGATAACTTTATTTACATAATATGTCAACTTGTCGGTACTCCAGGCTACCCGACACTTCAGCATTCATTCGTCAATAAAACTTAAAATATCATCTCTACATGAATCCCCAAGCACTAACGTTCTGCGTAGGCGCATAATGAATGATTTTACTAATAGATAGCTGAAGAAGTACAATCCAACAGAGGTCGCAGCACCCCGTGGGCCGCCGTGGGACGAAAACACTATTGTTTACATTTAACTAGCTAATGTTCTTGTATCAATACGGCAAGGTAATTGAAGTTCTGTGGCCCATAAAAGTGTTTAAGGTTATTAAATATTTTTGTAAGTTATTCTGTGGCTCATAAAAGTATTTTTTCTTTTGTAATTAGATACTTTTCAAACGATTGTGTTAGAAACGATTTATAATTGACCTTTTAATTGGAATTGTTAAAAAAGAAATTGTTAGTTTAGTTACTTAACATCACTATCTTACTTAATATTAAGTAATATAACAGGCCTATGTGATCAGAAAGCAAAAAGGCGCAACTTAAAAGATTCGGTATATTTTTCATTACGCGAACGTAGGAAAAAAAAATACTTTGAATTTAAAAAAAAAATAGAAAAATCGTTTGACCGCCAAGTCGCTGGATGATAAGTGAAGTGTAGTTGAATTTTGAATCGCGTTTGAATTTAGTACTGATTATGTTTTGAATTTAATAATGTTAAATTCAGCCTCTCATTTAATACCACGGACCTGTAGAATTGGAACCTTTAGAATACTCTACCTCTCACAGTCTTTCCACGCAAGCTTAGTATACACCTCAAAAATAATTCTCAAATATCTCTCTTATAATTAACTAGATGTCCGCCCCGGCTTTGCCCGTGGTACATTTATAGCACTCATCGGGATCCCGTACATATCCAACGGTGAAAGAATGACTGAAATCAGTTCAGTCATTCCTGAGAATATCGCTTTCAAACAAAAAACCTCTTCAGCTACCTACGCCACCTGTCGGAAATGGGTGGTACCATCTCAGATTTAGAAACATAGGTTTCATATTCAAGAGGTATGTAATCTGCGATATTCAATGACGCAATCTTAGACACATGCTGTCATATGTCATGTCAAAGCACGAAACGTACGAAAACTCTCAAAAAGGAATATTTTTTCCCGATTTTGTTACATTCTTAATTCATGCTCCGCTTCTATTAATAGTAGCGTTATGTTCTATAGCCTTATAGCCTTCCTCGATAAATGGACTATCCAATAGAAAAATAATCTTTCAATCCAGACCAGTACTTCCCGAGATCCTAGCGTTCAAACAACCAAACAAACTCTTCAGCTTTATAATATTAGTATAGATTTACGGTATACACACTAGTACAAAAAAAATGTGTTTGTCGATAACATTTTGAATCATGACGTTCAATATAACAAAGTTAAAATTTGCTTGCATGCTTACCTGGCGTGGATAAACTGATAACTGCTAATATTAATGACAGCCATGTCGCGATATCCTGTAACAAAAGAAAAATAATATTAACAACGTGATAATACGAGTAAACATAATGAAATATGGGTAAACATAGTATAAAAATGTGTGGGCCTGCCGGTGCGCCCGCCTTTTCCAATAGATTTTATACCGAAATTCGAATAGATTGAGTCTATATTTGTTTGCAACTTTTTGCATGTTTAATTATTTTAAGTTAAGTAATAAGTTAATTGAATTGAAATTGAATAATCCGATTTAGATAGTTCTTAAAAACTTTTCTCGGCCTTAGCTCACTTACAGACTTTTTTTTTACCTGAGATGTCTGAATTTCAGTGTTTCAGAAAAACTGAAGGTGTATGTTTGTTTGGCTTGTTGAAATGTAATCTCTAAAATGGTAACATGATTTACTTCGTGGTGTTTTTTTCGGTAAAAATATATTAGTGTGAGCCAATGTCACCGACCTCTAGTACAGCTAGTAACTACAAGTATGTAAAGAATGAATGTATGTATTTCACAAATTCCGCAAGCAACCATTTTAGAACACATAACATTAATACGAGTTTATAGTAAAAATCACAAATATGTATCTTCATTAAAGTTAAAAAAAAACCATTAATTATTTAATTAAAATTCTAAATTTATGAAAAACAAATAAAAATATAAGCTTGTTATAACAAGAGTGTTTATTTACGTAATCACTTTTTCGGGTAAATAATTTCTCGCATTAAAATGGTAATTTAGCCATTGCACAAATTTAGTTACTAATTTAGTTTAACTAAATAATACAACAAAATCAGCATTGGTATTAAAAATCTATTTTTACGATCAATATTCCGGTTCAATTGTTACATCACCAAACATTTAATCCAACTGAATTCTATTGAACTGTAATTTAAAACTAAACGGGCTAGTAAATATCACGAAGCTATGTTAATTGATTGGAATCTAGGCTTTTCAAGCAACTAGTTTATCGTCTCAATTATGAACATTCTATTCAGCAGAACTGTTATTAAATGATCTAACAGGTAGTAGAGCTGGCAAGTCGCTGGTTGCTTCACTGTTATCTGGTGTTACCTCATCCTCATCGCTCATCGTCAAATGTGAACCTAGTTACGCTAGATGTACACTTTCAAAGTCTGTCTAACTACTTCCGGTTTGAAGGGCAATGTTTCCAGAGAAATTACAGGGCTTAGAGATATAACATCTTAGATCTCTGGGTGACGAGCGCAGTGCAGTGCTAGGTAATGATTTGGACTCTTCATGTTCCAATAGCTGCGTGTCACTGTGCTGTTATGTGTCAGGCATGTTGCTTACCATCAGGCACATGTCCTGATCGTCTCGTCACTCTTTATTTAAAAAAATATAATAATAAATAAAATAAAATAAAGTTTTTTTGAATATTTTTTGTTCTCTGACGTCAAAACCTGTATTAATTATTCTTGTGATTTTACATGCCGAAGGCAGATTATGATGATCTTTTATCTCTATGTCCATCTATTTAAAGTACCCATAACCACATATAAAGATTATGAGTACTGTTTTTGTACTCATTTAAATGTCACAATCATTTGGAATCTATAGCTTTTCATTGTCATCACCAACAACAGCCTTCTTGATATTTTTTTTTCTCTAAATCTGTTCTTATGCTAAGACCTTGTTCATAGAGCGTTGAAGTTTCAAATTGAACTTCAATTTCTTGTGATTTGAATGGAGCTAGTGAACTAAAATTGCAACTCTAGTATCACTAAAGTAAATTATAGATACCTACAATTTGCTTTGTCAAAGTATCAATTGTGTTTCAATTATTACAATCAATAATTGAAACCCCTCTTTCATTTATTGTTAGTTCGTTCATTTGTGATCGAACGTTTATGAAGAGTGCTTCTGACATGACAACCACGAACAAAAATATTGAGTAGAAAATCTAGTGGGCCATACAACTGATAGATTAATATGACTGGCACTATGCCAATAAAGGATATCTAAATGTGTCACTAATACCGAACCATTCTTAGTACACGCACAATAATTGCAGGAAGTTCTCGCAACTTACAGTTCTAGTTACCGACAAAGTGTAACAGGAAGCTCATCAGACATGCCCTTAGCTGTGGCCAATCAGCCTGACTTCATTACGGAACAGTTATCATTGTGCGAGTAACGGCGATCACCTACGGTTCATTCTTGTTAAAGCACGGTGTGCATATTTATGCGGTTAAATAGGGCTGTTGCGGTAACCGTTTGCCGTCGGTGTGTCAATGGGCTTGTTATTTATGGTTTAGGAGCAGTTACAGTCGTACTTTGGTGAACTAGTTTTTTTATTATTATAGACTTGCACTTGACTCCTATCTCGTCTGATTTTAAACGACAATGCGGTCTACAATGAAACGTGATTACGTGGCATTCCAAGTATTACAATAAATGATAGTTAATATGTATGTATTGTACCATGCTACACTGTGCCTTTTTTTCTTTTAGTCTTAAGGCGATAAAGTCGACTGTAGCAGCGTTTTTGCAAAATCTGGCTGGGGAAATACCACCCATACCTTTGCCCGTTATTCTACCAGCAAGAAGCAATTTGCAAATATTATTTTGTCTCGCATTGAAAGGTCAATGTTTCCAAGAAAATTGAATCACTTAAAGCTCTAGGTGACGAATATAGTGCAGTGTTAGACAGTAATTTTAACTATTCATATTTAAATAGTTATTTAGCATTTGGTTGTTATGGTCTGGCGTATTGCTTACCATCAGGCACATAATTATATATTAAAAAAAACATTGTCAGTCATAGGAGCTGCCGATAGAAGTGAAAACTTATAACTCAGAATTTGATAGTTCACTTAGGAAAACGCGGGTGAAACTGGAGGGTGGTGCTAGTCTGGAATAAATTTTCAAACCATGATCGTCTAAATACGTCTTCTAATCATGACTAGCATTGTAAGCATGTCCCTCTAGATTAGTCTTCTAAGCATGCCCCTTTAGAAATGTTAGGTCCCAAGTTTACCCGGAATATTTCTTTCATTTACGAGCTTGCCGATGAGCTTCAGTCACAGCCCTCGAAATATCTGGATGTGGTGCGCCAAAGGAAGTTTTCATTTCAAAAAGATTGCAGTTTGTTGTGAGCATAATGTGTTTTTGATTATTTAGTTCTTTTTCTTGACGACAATAGTTGTTACTTCTTTAACTACATTTGCCTTGTTTCAGTTTTGAAGTGCGATGTTTCTAGTACAATTACGGCTAAAGACATAGATCGTCGCAAGGTGAAAGAGTGTAGCGCTGTGTTTTTAACGAATATTCAAACTTATCTCGTTTAAGACATACTTAACAATCATAGCGGGCATAATTACAATTGAATAACGTAGCACACTTTACTTCGCGATAAGTTATTATTGTGAACAGAAATCGATTAATATGGTTTCCTTTACACATCAGATTTCTAACTTTCAGATATCAAACGCGTAAACATAGTTGAAAGTAGTGTAGTTAGCCTGTTAATTATTTAAAACTTAGTATTTTACTACAACCAATCTCATAAATGGGTCTGAACTGTGAATAACGTGTCGTTAATTAATGTGGTAATAATAGGTATTATTTTTGGACATCGTAACATTTAACAGATGTTTTTTGCCTAGAAACGTTACTAGAAGATATATTTAGTAAGGTTTTGAATGTCATGTGCACGATCACACCTTGACATTATGAGTCTTCACTTTCAAATCTTCAGGAAGGCTGTGAAATTTAGGAGTTATAAATTAAGAGAGTTTTTTAAATGTTTGCACTGAATTGCTGTCTCGCCTGATATTAAGGATGTGGTCTAAAATTATGGTAGAGCGCGGTTACCTCGAAAAAAAATCCTCAGATCAGATCATAGAAAATACCCAACCCGCAAAGAATTCCAAAAAATAGATGTTTTTATTACAAAAGTGGAGGAGGACTCCAACTTCTTCGTTGGATTCCTCGGGAAATCAACCATGAAACAACGGTGCTTGGAACTAGGAGCACTCTAACAAAATAAAGGACATGATGGTTTTTCATTAAGAAAATCAGCTATATCGAATTAATTTCAGAGAGTGCTCAGGTCGGTATTAACTGATCTATACAATTAAAGCAACTAAGCACTTGCAAGCAAAAATAGAAGTCAGAGAAGAGTTGCCTCTAATAGAGATAGCAATCGGTTTTTGTCCCAAAATACAATTTATAAGAGCCACACATAGCATCGGTACAACGCCACATTTAAACTACTTAGAAGCCCTATTTAGAGTCTTAGAATAAGCGTTATTTATACCTCTATTTATTTTTGTAGTTTTTTTTGAGGCTTAGATGTGCATTGGGCAAAAGGTAACTTCGCTTTTTTTTAAAGGCTTGTCCAGATAAAGGTGTTATATAATTTGTGGTATGAGTTATATTACAGTGTCACTACTATTATAATTAATGATTCTCATAATGATACGCTCTCGAGGGCAACGCTCGTACATACAAAAGACTTCAACGCGTTCGGCCGAACCACTCTCGTATATAAATACTGTGGTCTGCGCGTCTTTTTGCATTTCAGTTTCTTTGTGGCACAACAATGAACAATAGCCTCTTGTGTAATAGCATAGGAAGCGTGTTCTTTGTCTGTCCGTACGTATGACATAGGTGGTTCAAGTTCTTCGGATTGTAGGTTGGTCAACAATGAAGGTATCTGTTAAGGAATGCCTATTCAGTAGATACGTTTACGTGTCGGCTGTACTTGTGCTCAGAAGTAGGTTTCAATGCAGGACTTTTGCTATAATACTATACATTCCATATTAAAGGTGAAATACATTTTGAAATCAGCCGAGTATTTTTTTTAAGTTTATGGCGTTCATATCATTCATCAAATCATTCTTTTAAACTTTGTTTATAACTGCAGCTGTTATAAATGATTACATTCTATCTTCTCGTATGTATTCAAAATATCTATTTGACAATCTTAAAAGCTTTACAAATATATGTGCCTGTGGCAACACAATATAAAAACTTTAGTACTTATTTCTAATGTGCAAGGCGGGTATTGCATAATGTAACGCGTTATTGTTATATGCAAGTTAGTATGCACGGCAAGCGCAAGCGCAGCTCCCGGAAAATCGTGACGCAATAGAATAGGTGTGGAACGCTAGGCGTTTAAAAATACATTTGTTTGCCCTAATGTTCTAAGCAAATTGCACGAAAATTGAGTAAGATGCAGAGCTTAATTTATAACATCACTGTGCGCTGGTTTCAAGGGCACTGTTTTAGAATTATTGATCAAAGTTATAAATGATGTCATATTCTGAGTGAGAGATTTAAATTCTTAACATTCATTAAACGGCGTGGCTCTGTATTATTACGTATTTTTTGTTTTGATTAACATCAAACGCCCATTAAATTCGTCTTGTCATTCTGTTATAAGTTGGACTGTAGAATGCATTGCTTATATGGGTTTTTTCTAACGGATACAACCTTGGTATCTTAAGCTCGAGAGTGAATCAATCTCATCGATGTCTTTCAGGCATACATCTGACAAGTGGTCGGGCAAGCGTAAGTCAATCAATGGTAAATATAAAACATAATTGTATATTACGATTATGTTTTTTTTAATTAATACAATTTGTAGACCTTGAACTACTCAGTAACTGTAGCAACTTCTTTTTCTCACTATTTTTCACAATAGATGTATAACAAGAGTAATAAGAGAAGCACTTTTACTCATGAAAGTAACTAGTTAATTTTTACAAAACAACAATATTTTACGTAATAAGTTCCCACAATTTCAAATAATATCGCACAGTAAATGATATGATTCCGTGTACTTTCTCACTAATTTGCTTTTTACGTGAATCTCTAATGCTTTTCTATGCCAAGAATGGGGCTTAAATAGAGTTATGTAAAGTTATTATGGTAATAAATTCTGTAGCGATGTATAAGTGTGTGTATTAAGATGATTTGTTATGTGAAATGATTTCTCAATCTCGAAATGGTTGTTATATATAGTCATTATTATCTTATATAGTGAATGTAAAGTTTGTGTGTACTTTTTACCTTTCGTCTTAAAATAAGGGTGTGGAAGATTGAATGCTTCAGTCTGTGTTACACTGACATTTGTGATAACTTAACTGAGGTGGATGTTTGCCATATAATGATGCACGTGGCAGTGTATATAACTGGTACTGCGCGATATTAGCGCTTGTGATTAAAATGATACTATACACTAGACTTTATTTAGGAACTGTTTATAAAACTGAGGTCTTTAGAAGCGTTTTAAAATAAACTAAGATGAGAGGTGTCTCATAATTGGTATATTTATTATTCGTTATTAATGAAAACGTAAGGCCTTGCCACGCTAAAACATCAAGCTCCAAGAGCGTTCACAGATGCGTATTTTTTTCCTTTATGCTCCTGTAGTTTAAATGTTTTTTTATTTATTATAAAGTGATGAGACGAGCAGGAAATGTAGCCGGTGGTAACCAACATGCTTGCCTTTCTTGCATAGCAGCACAGAGACACGCAGCTATTGGAACATAAAGAGTCCAAATCAATCCCAATCCAGGAATGAACTGATTGATGTTCTATTTTTGTTTGAAACCTGACCCAATCGAAACAGTTCTTGTTTGTTTTAAGTAATTGATTGTCAGTGTAGAGGGATACTAAAAAAAATGATAGCATTGCTTATTACTTCGTTAATGGATTCCGTTATTGCTAAAATTAGTTATTTATATTATATTATATTATACGTTATGTGAGTGGTCCTTACACAAATCAAGTACCACAATTTATGCAAAGATGTTGACTTAAGTTTTAACCGCATTCTGAGGTCAGAAAACCCCATTACATAACACGAGGATAAACCGTTCACGAATTATCATTTTTTCCCAAAGAGCATTTAATTTGAAAGTTATATTTATTGATTTCCTTATAGTAATTTTAATCTGACATCCCAGTTATTCATTAATAATTATTAATAAATAAAGTTTATGATCAAGATAGCGTAAAAAGTTTTATCCAAAGCTATTTTTGAGCCTTCGTAAACTGACCGCCGTAGAATTAAGAACATCTTACCAAAATATACAATACGAATCAGTGTCCCTTAAGGCCTTTACCTTTTGAACTAGCCTAAACTTCGATAGGCAATAGTAGCCAGAAGAAAAATCGGGGGCTAACTGCCATAGGTGCCTTTATAAAAAAAGTGCATTACTCAAGGATCGTAGTCACGATGTCTGATAAGTGACATATAAACATGGACCATTATAATATATATGTTGTATAATTAGATAGTATTGTGCTGAATTACAGCCAATTTTAGGGCTCAATTTTACCGACAAACGTACATGTTTAGCTTCTCGGTTATTGTAAACCAGGCAACGAAGTGGCACCCTAATGTCGTAACACATTTTTCTTTAAACACCAACACGCCCAAGCTAAATCTGCATAAATAATGTTCAACGCAACATCATCCTAACAAAAACCATCTTACAAAACCTTTACTTGGAACACTTATCCACATACATACATTACTTTTAGAATCACAAGAAAAACCTGTTACGAGATTCTTCGCCTGCTATGGGGCAGTCGTCATTTGATTTATTTGTTACGTAATGTTATGTAGTGGGTTCGGTTCCCCACGGCATTCTCGAGACGAAAGTCGTTTCACTTTCTGTGCGCACGAGTGGCGATTGTCGTTTTGTTTTAGACTAGATCGATTTGATAACATAGCTTATTACTGTTTACTTAGTTTTGTGGAGCCTGTTGTTTAGGTATAAGTAAATGTCTAGGTACTTATCACCACAAATAGACAACAACCTCCCAAATATAGTTAAAAATCTTTGCCCAAATCACACTTACACTCAGTTCAATAAACAACCATAAATTCATTTATTTTTATTGAATTGAAAATTATTGTAACTTTTATACATAATATTTTGATTGTTTTTTTCCTTGTACACAATTTAGTAGTAACAAAATAATTGTTATTAGTACTCAGATATCACAGCTGCAAGTAAGGCAACTAACAACATCCAAAACCAGTAAATCAGCTATGATAGTACTACGTAAGCTGGCAATAAAAAGTGCTCCAAACACGGCACACGAATGCAGCTATTTGCGAGCTATCTGTCCGGTTTGCAGTCCAGAGCGAAGGAATAGTCTTCCGTAATGCTGATTTCTCTGTAAATGTTTCCTACTGGACTTACGTCACTGTGCACATGACGTGTGTGACTGTTGACGGAATACGCATATTATAGGAATGAGCTCTCAGTTTTAAAATATATAAATATAAATAATAATGATAATATATGTGACTTGGCTCATGAGGTTACCGCCATGTGGGATGTTGATTCGACGATCATAGTTCCAATAGTCGTGTCGGCAAACGGCCTTATAGCGAAAAGTCTCGACCAACATCTCAGGAGACTTTCGCTAGACAGTTTTGGATGGCGGGTCAGATGCAGAAGGCGGTCATCCTCGACACAGCGCGCATCGTCAGGAGGTTCCTCACTCAGCAGCCCCAACCACCGGCACCGGTAGCTTGGGCCCTGCCCCGCTGCTGGCGACAGTCTAGTTTTTTATAATGTTTGTATTTTTTATGCATGTTGTAAAAAACTTAGAAATTAAGAAAAGGATTAAATGAATGATAATATAACAATAATGATTAAAGAATGAGTATTACGCTTTTCCAAGTAAACGTTTTGTACCGGTTTACAAAATTTGATTTAATCTTAGTTCTGTCTTGTTGACGACGTTTGACATTCCAAATATCGTTAACTTTTTTTAAAATTATTTTTGAACATACGAGTGACGATGTATCAAAGAGTGACGATACAATCAAGACATGAGTGTGATGGTAATCAACATAATATCTTCCTTTCACAGAACAGTAGGTACCATGCAGATACTTGAGACATACAATTTTCAAATTACTGCCAGTTTTGCACTGCACCCATATAAGATGATTCATTTCGTAGTAATTTCCTTTATTTTGCAGATATCGATTTAAATTATAGACAGCTTATTAACTTCACCACCTGAGAGAAGTATCTCATCAACCAGTATAGATTGGAACATTTAAATTAGATTTTACGATAATATCAAAATCGTGAACTCATACTCATACACATTTCTAATTGCCCTAAAACCTATTGCACTTGTCCTACTATAAATCACACTAACTCCATAAAGTACCTTGGGGTCATAGTGGATAGAAATTTATCGTTCCAAGAGCACATCTCAGTTACAAAAGGCCGAATAAGGAAACTGATCCCTATATTCAAAACCTTAAGGCACGTAGCAGATCACAGTCTTCTGCGATCTGTATACTATGGTCTTTGCCAATCAATATTGACATATTGTATTACTAGCTGGGGGAGGTATTTGCAAAACTAATTTAAAACCTTTAGAATACGCTCAACGCGCTATACTGAAAGTAACTAACTTCAAACCGCGCCTATATCCTACAGCAGACTTATATAGGGAATGTGATGTCTTAACGGTTAGACAACTGTTTATTGTACAAATTACATTAGTTCAACACAAAAACATACAAGCGGAGTCGCAGGCAAACCCAGCCATTAAACGTGGGAATAGGAACATTAGAATATTCAATGAGCCTCAAACACATTCAAAATTCCGCGGAACGTTTCGGCTACTATTTGGGTCCACATCTATACAATAAAACTAACAATAACTGTAGTATATATAAATTAAACCATTATAAGTGTAAGCTGAAATTAATCGACACCCTTAAAAACATGGATTATCACACAACAGAAACATTTATGCAGAGTCAAAATACGTAAAATCAAATTGGAATTGGTGACTGTGGTGGAGTCCTTGCCAGCATTCAAACTTTTCTGTAATTGCTGTCATCTTATGTTTACATGGCTAATTTTTTCTTGCCCACATATTATGTTATTCACTGTTTTATTTTATTTTCGTACTTTGTTTCTATATGTTCCTTGAAAATTAATTTGATTTTATTTTTATTTAAGTTGTTAAATTTATTTTATTTTGTAATTATTTGTTTTATTTTGTAATTAAATTTGCTTTATTTTGTAATTGATTGATTTTGTAAATTAACTTATTTAATTTTTTTATTGAATTCATTTGCTGCTCAATATATACAATTTGATGATCATGTACCCTAGGGAGGAGGCCACCGGACTCCGAAATACAGTTTTTAACTAGTTCGGAGACGGTGGATCCACATTATGTTACACCGATTGAACAATAAAGGAATTTGAATTTGAATTTGAATACTTTTAGAATGTGACTCATTAAATTCTAGTCCTTATTTATCATTCGTTATTCGTATTTAGTCCATAAATGACGGCCATGAGTCACCTGAAACGTGGTCTATTTAAATCCATTTATGAGCTGGTCGCTCAAAAATTTGCCCGGTTCTATTAGTTTTATCTTCGTATCCTTAGTTATTTTATATATACATATATTTTATTTATATATTTTAGTTGTTATATATACAGATGTACTACACTACCTGATTTAGATCAATTTCAACTCTTGGAGTCAAAAAAACGTCTATAGAAAGCGATGTGTAATATTAGTACTTTTAGAAGATTATAAATTACTAGCGGCCCGCCCCGGCTTCGCCCGTGGTACATATATATAACCTACAGCATTCAAGGATTACGCACATATGAAAGAACGGTCAACGATTTTTTTAAATCGAACCAGTAGTTCCCGAGATTAGCGTGTTCCAAACTATATTTGCTATAGGCTACTTTTGATCCCCAAATTATCGTCCTGTTTACTGGGTCAGAAGTGACACCTGTAGACAACTGGCGGGGATAACTAATTAAATGACGATTGATCAGTTATCGACCGGGGATGAAAAATGATTAAATTACTAAAAGGGCTATTAAAAAATAGGGGTTGATCATAGAAGGGTGAAAATTGAGGATTGTATGTATTTTTGTATGTTGTATCATAAAAAAATAGAAATTAAAAATTTTGTCTAAAAAATAAAAAAAATAATCTAGGGGTGGACTACCCCTAATATTTAGGGGGATGAAAAATAGATGTTGGCCGATTCTCATAGATACCGGATAAGCACAAAAAATTTCATCAAAATCGGTCAAGCCGTTTCGGAGGAGTATGGCAACTAAAACTGTGACACGAGAATTTTATATATTAGATATTATTAATATTAGATCAATTACAAACATCGCAAATTTGTACCTATAAGGCGAATTCGCGTAAGCTTCAAATATTTGATTACAGATATTTGAAGGTGAATTTTATGAAACTTCAAAAAAGTTTAATCAATGGTAACATGTACTTTTACGAAATAACAGGAAAGTAAATGATGATCTGTTTTTGTGAAATAGTCTAGTTTCGGCTTTGTGTCTATCCCATAAAATGTTCCAAATAAGTTTGGTAATTGCCTTATTCTAGGTTAACATATCGTAAATACGAGTATCTCCTAAAACATCTCAAATAATGTAATCGTTCTAACAAAACAAAATGCTTCAAGTTAATTTGCATAATAAACCCATGTATGACCTAATGGAATTCGACAAAAAATAAAAGTTATTAATTTATGTGAACGTGACTATGATACAACTTAATTTGAATAATTATTATTATATTTTTGTAGGAAGATTGACAAACAGGCATACAGTATATACCTCGTGGTGTTTCCTCTCTCCTATAGATTCCTGCACAAAACTTATTATATTAAACATTTCGTGTTATACGTTGTTGTAAAAGTTTTACGATAATACATAATTTTGCAAGACTTTTAAATACATAATAGTTTTGTACTTGGCCGTATTCTTACATGATGTTAAGTGACTATGCGGTCACTTACAAAATCCATTTACCCAAAAGAAACCGATCTAGTTTCGACTTTAAGCACCCAGATTATTACCATCAGGGAAAACAGACTAATGTACTGTTTTAGGCGATTTAATAAAATCTTTTATTTCAAGTATTACACCTACTAGTATTTTACCTAATTACTAGAAAAAATGTACAAAAACAAGTCAATTATACTAACAACAAGTCAAATAAACAACTACTAAAATAAAGAATTCTCCGAAGAAAATAATAGCAATTAACATTATTATTTGGTATTATTGTTCCCTTATCTTACTTTCAAGTTTACTTTCAAACTTTTAATGTTCAATGTTCAATGCATATAAACAAAATGAATGAAATCGAAAGTAGTGCAAGAGTCGTAGACGAAATATTATTCTCAGTAGCTTCTTATGGCTTTGTTAATCGCGTTGGGAACAACATGTATTAATCTTGAAAAGAGATTACATCGTTTTTATGGTGACAAATCATATTTGACATCATCATGTCAACTCTCTTTTCACATTATTTGTCATTTGTTATGTCTCGCTAATCTTACCCTCATTTGTTTATATGTTCATTCAAAAGAAAAGACGCACGCGCGTTTTGTACCATGAATTTAATTTTGTTTTTGGTAATTACAAAAGCGATGTTTCAAACTTGTTAAAAAAATAATTTAAGCCAGTTGACTATCCTATTGACCTACTAATATAATAAAAATAAATGTTTGGATGTTTGTCATGAAATATCTGAACGGGTTGGATTTAAATTTGAACACATATTGTAGTCTCGAATAACACGTAAGCGCGTCTTATTCTGGGAAAATGACGGAAACGGGAAAAGTAGAAAACATTTTGAGAAACACTGATAAATTGCATGTGGAGACTAGACGTACACATAAAATAATATTCTCCAAATTCAGTTTTTAGGAATAGCAAAGTGTAACCGAACAATAATAATTTTGTTGGACTACGATTGCTTATTAGACAAATAACACAGTTACGATAATACGAGTATACATTACAGACACATAAAACTCGCATCATAAGATGCGAGTATGTTGTTTTGTTTGTTTTTGCGCGAGATTAAATAAAATTGAAATACAATATGACACAGAAAATGAGCTAGAACTACAGTACTGGGAGGTCAGTACTCGTTTGAAATAAGGAAATCTAAATCTAAGATAAGATACAGTAGAGAACGTCTTTCCGTACAAAACTATCAATTAAGAAGATCTGAAGAGATCGTTTTAGCTCAGATGTGGTCCGGTGCAGCGGCGCGTTGCGACAGACTCGCTCCAGTTACTGGCACGCGAGCGACTGGAATGCTGGTGATCGGCAGCCGTTCAACTAAATACTGCGATTGTAAATGGAAATAGTACGGCTTTGGCACAAATAGTAATAGTTACTTTGGATGTCTTACGATATGATATACATAGATATTATAAAAGTTAACAGTGAATGTTGGCGGTTAATGTTCCTGAATGTTCTACAATTTTGTCCATTCAAACGTAGATTGAAATGGTTTTCAATTTCAATTGTTTCATTGTTGATGTTCCAAAGACTCGAACGAAGAGGTTTGACTCTATTTTGGTGATAAGAACATCTAGGCTATGGAATGCGATGCCTGAGCGGGTTTTTTTCCGACGGTTACAATCTTGGTGTATTTAAATCGAGAGTGAATCTGTTTTTAGTCTAGGTAATCAGCAGCTCTACTACGAAGTCCGATCAACGATATATCGGCCGAAGCTATGGACGTTTTATACCACGAAACACAATCGGTCGGTTGATCTGATCGGGCGTTTCGTTCATCCCGACCGACACTGCTTTGACAGTTTTTGTGTCATCAACCGACCGATTGTGTTTCGTGGTATAAAACGTCTATAACTTCCATCGATATCGTTTATCGGACTTCGTAGTAGACCTGCAGGCTCCATCGTGGATCGCATCGCTGATTAAGCGATGAATCACTATCGCTTAGCTTTATACTTTAAAGCTATAAAAGTTAAAAATTAAAAAGGACATTTTACTCAGATTGAATACCTCACATTTTATAAGTTCGCGTTATTGACATTCGTAATATCAGTATGACGTATTGAGCAACATAAGTCTTCTATATATAAAAATGTTATGTTGGTTTATATACGCTTCAAAAACTCAAAAAGTTATGCACCGATCGAGCTAAAATTTTAGAATGATATATAATCCGCATCAAGGATTGTTTTTATCTCATTTTTGCAGCACAATGTGCCACTGCGAAGCGTGGCAGGGTACAGCTAGTACTTTATAATACTAAAATTCTGATTCATAATTTTCACTACAGACATAGGAACTGGCAATAAAAGTGAACACTATATTCGACAGGGTTTTGCCTCACGTAAGTTATATTTGAAATAAGGATGTTAATCCGGTTTTTTGTCGTCGCTTTCAAAAGATTAGAGCCTCTAAATTCATCGAAGTCGTCAATGAAGCGTCCAAAGATCTAAAATTCTTTAGCAGTGAAATGAAGAAACAGTGAAGGTCACCACTATGTGCGAAAGGTCAAATCTCGATCACGTTTCGAAATCAATTCGCGAACGCGTGACATACCTGAATAGATATATTTATACGGAGTCACGGAGTAGGGTCAAGTGTGGGTGTCGAAAAGAACTACCGTATATTTAAATACGATTTTGAATTCCCATAGTGTGAATAGCTGGATCACGTATTGTGATCACCATGTGAATTTCGAGTGTGTTGCGATAGTAGGGTCATTGTCATGTTTGGAAATAACTTCTAAGTTCCCAAACAATTAGTTTGAGAAACAGCAATTTTGTTGTCAGAGAATAGTAATAAGATCACAGAATCAAGGTGATTACAAGATACTTATGGTGTGATAGATATTATGAATATATCACTGATATGATAGATGTATCACTTCTTTTTGAGGGACGCTAATGCTCTAAATGTATGTATATCGTGCATAATTTTTCGTACAAATTACTAAACATGTTTTACAAATTATTTTATAGTTTATGGGTCAATTTTTTTAAATTTCCTTTGGGAACACTATGTCCCTACCACGGATCGTGGTCCCTACGTTCCCGAACTGCTCAGAATACTGTGAATTATATATTTATTTTATGTTATGGCGACTAAAGTTTGTGTTTATCTGTTTTTTAATTTGCTATTGCGAAAGAGATTAGTTGGAATCAGATAAGAAAAATTAAAAGATCGAATAAATACAAGAAATTTGTTTTGTATTTATTTGTTCAGTTTTCTGAGAGTCAATAGTCCAGAGTAAACTGGCGTAGTTGAATCGCCGTTCAGACTTATTAAGCCTCCTGGACTAACATGAAATTGGATTTGGAGGAAGATTAAATTACGTAGCTCTACCACAAAAACATATTCAAAATCGATTCAAAACTTTGCGCAACTATGGAGTAACACACACAGGAAAAATACATACTTACAGCTGAATCGAAAACCTCCGCCTTTTTTTGAAGACATTATAAAATTATCGTTTACTGCAGAGGAACATGGGAATTCGTTAGCCTGGCTATTTTACACTGTTAGGAGTACTTGCTTATTGTATAAACAACAATTTAGAATGACATAACAATAAGGCAGCACTGAGCGCAAGGTCGCCGATACGATCTACTTCACAAGTACTCGGTAACAGGATACATTACGCATGTGCGTACGAGATATTCTAATACTGTTGCTAAAACCTCATTCCAAAAGATTATTTATCTATTAACCCATCTGCGAATCAGAGGTGCGTGGGTCCGTTTTCCACCCTGTGCAAATATTTGTGTGATGAAAACAAATGTGTGTTCTGTGTCTGGGTGTTTCTATGTAAAATCAGTTTATATTTACAACTATATAGGTATTAATATCGCGTATTAAGCTCCAACAGTTATAGCTTTGCTTAGTTTGGGCATAGAATAGATGTTTGGGGTCAAATGGAGTTGTGTGTGAAATATACACCAGTATATATTTTTATTTATTGATCCGGGAAATTTACTAATATTTGTATAGTTAGTTAATTACCAGATGGAAACCTGCTTTGGGATTTTGACATTTATCGTTATATGTTAAAGAACTTCTTAGGCTACTTCTATTTCGTGCCTTTAGTAAGTAATAATAGTAGTGGTAGTCTTACTACTTCTACTACTACTACTCATTATTAGACTTTTATTATTTTCTTCTCCAGTAAATATATTTTTTGGTACTTACTATAAAAATAAAGCTACCAAGTAGTTTTAGATCTCAAAACGTATTCTAACACTATTGACAGTATAGGTGTGACTCTATCACAGTGTAACCTGTCTGTTATTTAAGTACTTTTCAAAATAAGTTGACCTGTCAACAGCATAGTGGGTCACCCTGTGGCCTTCAGAACGCTTAGCTTATTCAGACTACAGACAAGAAATCTTACTGGTGTATTACTAATTACCGAATCTGAATTAAGCTCTGTTCGATATCTAACCATCGTATTCCTAAACTTGAATCATACTCAAATACGTTTTTTAGTATCTTTAAGTAAATATCGCAAAGAAACTGTTAAAAAGAAAATTTTGGGTCACGAAGCTTTTGAGAAAATGTTTGATAGACAGCAGTACGTGCGACGTCATTAACGTAATCAATATTAATTTATCGACATCGTTTGTCGACTTTATTTATTTATTTATTTATTTGCACAGTGTACATACATTTATTAAATAGATCTTATTAATTTATGTGTACAAAGACCCTGTTAGGGTGTTGCAAAACAGGACGACAACACAGTTTCGTCCGAGAGGTGTAATTATAAAATGAATTAAACATTTATATGAAATTAAACATGACATTAACTAACATTGACAAGATTTAAGAATATGTTACAGGAAGCTGTAGAATTAAAAAAAAAATCTATTTATCGACTTAACCAATAATGTAACAAATTTGGAATTCTTGAGTATGTTTGGAATCGGTAGTTAGCTAGCCTTGGCAGCGATTAAAGTATTGATTGTGAAAGGATTTGCATAACACTTGTTTCAAGAAGTTCATTCGAAAAGTGTCAATAGTTCAAGGCTTACGGTTTGACGATTCGCTTCGATCTGCGAAATCTTTAAAGGCGTTTAAACTAAAAAGAACTGAAGTCACGAAGTAGGTCAAATCAAAAATAATACAACTTTTGTTATTAGAGTTGAATAACAAAATGTAAAGGCAAAATATTATGCAAAGAAATGTAATAACTAACGAGCATTTTTAGTCGGATAACTCGGCTTTTTGAAAACTACAATTATACTTTTAGCAAAACTACAAAAACTAGTATGCTAAAAGTGTACAATGATTTAGCTATTGTTTGATTTTTTCTGTTATTCAGTTACAATTATCGAAATTAAAACAATTATGAAAACTACATCAGGCAAGATGGAGATCGTACATAAGTTAAAAAAAATCTTTGTAACCGAACACGGTGATAACAGATCTGTAACCGAATAGTGACCGAGGCAAGGTAAGGATATTTAACCGCAAGATAGGGTAATGATATCGTATTTATCACTAATTGAATCTGGAATTGGTTAGCACAGGACTGAACAAGACAGCATGAGAAAAGAGAAACCTATAACCAGCAGTGGAACAAAGGGACTGTGAAGATGATGAAGTATGTAATAATCACCATAACACTTATTCAATTGTTATTAATTAATAAGGGTGATGATTACTGGTTATTATTAGTGTTACTTCATATCTATTTCAATAATTGGGAAGTTTAGATAAAGATTGAAACCTCTTAATTATTTAATTCTCTTAAACTCAATTGTGAACTGACAGTTCAATATAACGTCCTGTCTAACATTTATTGAAATCTTTCAGCTCCAGATAACGTCCCTCTGTTCGTAAACATATGTATTATGTTTTAGTTAACTGTTAACTTGACTGGATATAGAACTTGATTTATTTATTTTATTTGTTATCACAACAGAATTAAATTTTAAATGAAATAATTTTATTTATATAAAAAACAAAAGAACCGAGTTCAGTGTAAAAATTAAACTTGTGTGAGTTCACTAATATTAATATTAATAGAATTAATAATAAATTCTATTAATTCGGTCTATGGATAATTCATGTGTGCTTAGTGTAAGTTAGTTAGTTAGGTTTGTAGTGTAGTGTAGTTCTCATTGTATTTTAGTTTTGTTAATAAAGGTTCTGCCCAAGAAGTTATAAATTCTTATATTATTTACGTATGTATTTTTACCGACTTCAAAAGAGGAGGAGGTTTTTAATTCGGATGTAAGTTTTTTGTACGTCATACGATAGCTCCTCGCCGCCAATTGTGAATCAATTTTGATGATTCTTTTTTTGTTTGGTAAATGATAGCTCAGAAATGGTTCCATTTACATTTTATTAAAATCGGTGTAATAGTAGTTTTTGAAATATTACATTATAAAAACTAAAATTTACTTTCATATACCTCGATGACATAGCTGCATCTTATGAAATTCTGTGTTGAGTGTCTTAATTGAGTTTTAAATTGAAGTTGTAAGATTTAAATTGATGTTTTTATTTTTTCGAAGAAAATAAATAACTTAATTTTTGTTAATGTAATAAAAACCAGTACACCTGTTGAAATATAATTTATATGAGGTCATTTGGAAAGTCTTTCTTTTGAATAAAAAGAGAATTTTAAAGTTGGTTCACCCAGTCAAAAATTATATGGTATGTAACTAAAATGCAGTCAATTTTTTCTTTGTTGAAGACGGTTCAAGAATATTAAACAAGTTCCGTGTTAATATGTAACTTCCATTGATTTAACTATAGGTACCATTCGCGAGGCCGCACCTGCATTTGTCTGCGCAGGTTTTTGCTTCCGGAACTGTACTCTCTCTTTCATTGCTACGCGAGTTTGTATGCGTGGGTGTACGACGGGCGTACATGTGTTCGTACTGTTTGACTACATCTAAAAGAAACATGCGTGTTTATATATTTTTAAACTACCATTAATTAACATTCAAGTTATGAAGTATTATTTCAATGTTATATCTTTAATAGGATAAGCATGAGTTATTATGCAATACAATAATCACCTTCCATTCCATAAATATCAAAAATAACCTAAAACAATTGTGTTTATTAACGCACGAGCGTTAGTCGGTCAAGTACACGTTTGATGCGCAGGAGCACGCACGGCTGTGTTGGAGCGACGCGTTGAACTCTTTTACTCTGTGGTATTGAGACCATACCATTTTTAATGTACAACAACATGGCACAATGGCACGTACAAAAATGGTACAAAGGATGACACGTAGGACAGCCCTTTTGTTTTTTGTATGTAATTTGGATGAAGACTAGGAGAAACTCCGGGATTGCCGATAGATGTGACAACACAACACATGATTTACAAATAGTACATAATTATTTACAGAGTTAACGGTAACGGGAAGAGATATTGCGCATAGGAAGCGTGCGGTGACAATGACACGTATTCCGTGCATTTTTGTTCCACCAAATTGTGCTTATAGAAACTTTAAAATTAAATTCAAACTTTAACTGAAATATTGCAACTTTAACTTGCAACCACAATTTATAAATATTTTAAGTTAAGACTTATGTATATATATAGTCCTCCTTGACGTATTCGTCAACAGCGAACCCAACTAAGAGCGATTATGCGCGCGAACATGGCTCGCAAAACCAAGTTTTGTTTTAAACGTCCTATCGCATGACGCACTATGCAATAGGCCATTCGAATTGTATGTATAGGTGTAGGAAGGCTTCGGGCGGGTCTTATTAATGAGACGTTTTGCGTCTAGATCTTGTAAACGCTTCGTTTCAAAATTTTTAATAGATGATATAGCAGAGCTGCGCCATACCGATCTCTGTTTTGCCAGCTCTTCCCAACCATTGCTTGGGATGTTACATTTATTAAGATGTCGCTTCAAGACTTATGTATTAATATAGTAGTGAAACAAACCGGTGTTCTTATCTTCAACGGTGTTTAAAGACAACAAGCGGGCCGAGTCCAAACGAGGAAAGCTTTTTCGTTGTTACTACAATCTACGATCCCAATCAAACAACATCGTTCCTCGATTAAACTGCTTGCGGATATGCCAGTATATATTGACTGCAAGAACGATTACAACACATCGCAATAGCAGATCAAGTTAAATTAGCGTACGTCGTGGACCGGCCTGGGCATGTCCCGGCGCATTATGCAGCATTAATTTGTCAACAATTGAGCATCAAGGCCATTACGTCACGGCTCGCCATTCATCGGTCAGGGCCGCGACAGACCATCAAACATCTATTTTGGCATTTACATCATGTAATTGGCATTAGGGTCGTGTATTGTCAATGTTAGACCTATGTGATGTAAATAAATCATTAGTATTCTGGTCTTGAAGTACTTTTTTATGCTGATTAATTGTTAAATTAAGTTTTGGTCGAGCTCATATTATTACACTCGTATTCAGACTTTTTTATAGTATAACAATAAGCTTACGGCCCGTATGTCAGTAAGCAAAAGCCGTTGCTAAAGAACATCTGCAGCCAATGATGCTGACGATGTTTTGCTAGCCTAGGGAGGTGTTAGGTTAAACATACCGAAAAGTCCTTCGCTGTTAAAGGAAATGGTGATGACAAATTTATACATCTTATAGTTTAGAGATACGGAGTTTAGGGATACTTACGAAGTGTCCATAAACAGCCCACTACAAGTTCCTACTGCTGGGACTCGGGACCTTTTCTCGCAAGGAGAGAGCTCCTTGCGAGAGAAGGCCCAAGGCCATAAACCATCACGCTGGCCCAGTGGATGGTCCATGCCCTCGAAAGATTCTAGGTAGGTACATGAACGGTTTCCTCACAATGTTTTCCTTTACTATTTCTATGTTAGCGGTATTACGTATATGAATTTGAAAAGACAGTAGTGCACATGGGATTCGAACCAAGGTTCCGGATCGGCAGTTGCTGTTCTCCCAATTAGACCAGCCGTAACTTATTATTATTATATACTCTGTATTAATCCGCTAATGAATGTCAAAAGAACCACCAAATGTGTAATTATTTAATTTCAAAACGTGCCCGTCGTCTTCACGCTACTGCCACTGCAATCTGCGGTTGTGTACAATGCACACAGACGGTTGCCACATTATTGCCAAATGAATTTTTCACACGCTAATTTTATTTGGTCGCGGTAAAATCACAGTTCATTATCACTTCAATTTAAAAACCTAGGTTGAACTTTATTATCTCGTTAGTTGATAGTGAAATTTAGTCTATGAGCGGAGACAGTGTTTAAAATGGTGTGATGTATGTTTTGAGGATGCAAATTATGTACCTATCTGTTAAACTTTGTTCTCAATTTCGCTAAAGGTGGCGCATTCATTTTATTTTGTTACAGAATCTTCATTTGATAAGTATTTTTCAATGATTTTCACTTATTCTTATGTGTTTTTACTAAAAACATTAATGATAATTTATTATTTATGTAAGTTATAAGAGTATATTAACCAGACGTTACGATTAGTTTATTTTCGTCATATTGTGTAAGTCAAATGTGAGTGTGCACATGTGTGAGTCTATGTGTAGACTAATTTTATAAATTTGTGGTGCACAATTTTATTATATTAACGAACACGTGTGTGAAAATACGAGAATTGTTACAAATCACGTTATGTTGCATGTTCAGTTGTCGTGTTTCTGAACATAGCCTCAGTTAGATCTACAGAACAATGAAGCAAATTGGAAGCTGTTCATTTTCTTTTCGAAATTGTTTATTGATAAACTGCAAAGTGTAGGAAATTATATTTTTGTCTATGGTACTTTTATACTTGACCGCCATTTCTCGTGATGCTAAACGACAGTTGGGTCTATAATGGAACGCATTTACCTTGAAGAAATCTAATCGGTCTCAACTTGAAGACACCAAGATTCTTTCGATTGGGAACATCAAGTAGATATTGCAGGTTGTGTTCTTTCACAGCCTAGACGTTCTTATTATGAAAGTAGAGTCAAACATCTTCGTTCGAGAGTTTGGAACGTTCACCATGAAACTTTGTTACTTCTATTAACATGTAATTCATATTTCCTTCATTTATTTATTTCTTTTTATAATAATGAGTATGGCTCACCATTCTGCCGGGTGTTAAGTGTTGCCAACAACTAAACATTAGAGTTTTTATTTTTGGTTTTATAATAGTATATTTTTTATAAATTGATGGATGTCTGAGATTTGTTGTTTGTATTTATTTGATTTTTTATTTACTTTAACATACTTTATTTGATTGTAAAAAAATCATTCAATTTCACAGAGTTTTTCGTTTCTTTGACATGTGTGAGACGATGAAACAGAAGAATCTTGAGAATAAAAATGATTACCATATTTGACACCTGCACGCTACTAATCAATGATTCTGATTTACAAATATCAGTCTGCATAGTCTGCATAGTCAAAAAACATACATATAAAATATAAATATGTAACCAAATTGAACATAAAATTAATTAAACACATCAAAACATTTTATCTCGACACGACAATAACTTTACGGTGTTGCAGCACTCAAAATATTTCATCAGCCTCAATAAATTCCTATTTCAATAAATTTGACAGAATAAAATTGAAAGTCAATTTTATTTCACAACTGAATACCTAGAGCGTTTATTAGGCCTTGTTAATTAAATTATGATTTAGGAAGTGCATTAGGAAGTGGCGCGCACGTAGATGCCTAAATAGGTATTGCATAATGAGACCGTGTCAAGTCATGTACGCTTTTTATAATAGTAAGTGGTCTGAGTTATGCGTCGGTCCTATTTAAGAGATAATTACGAACGGTATTGCATGGATACTTGGACACTTTATCAGTGGATATGGACATTTCGCAGTGAAAGGACTCGTTGCAGAGTCCACACGAGGAAATACCCCACCTTTGTCAGTTATTTTACCGTCAGGCAGTACGTGCAAACATGTGTGATGTGTTCCGTTTTG